>CM031239.1:424114787-424357287 GCA_018340775.1 Taxus wallichiana var. yunnanensis
TTCGTATCAGAGTAGGTCTCCTTATGACCATCTATGTTAGTGTTTGTTCACTTGTAGATCAGTCTTGTGAACTTCATTCATGGTCTTTGGAGTACCATATACTCTCGTGGAGTTTTGTGAAATTTTTGTTGGGTTTATGCATTTATAACGGTCAGATCAAGTTGCAGTTGCATTTCTTAGCAAACTCATTTGGAGTTTGGAGAGGCAGTCCTGCAATTGCTAGTGTACTACCAAACTCTTTTATTATATACACATTGGATGTGGTGTTTGGCATCTCCACGAGCTGCCTCGCCTCTTCACGGTTTTATTAGTTTCTTCTTAACAGATCCTTGGCTCCGCGCTTGTCTATCCTACTCGGATCTAACCAACTTGATGGAGCGACCTCATTTGCAGACCGGTGCGTATTCAGTCAAACAGTGACGCCATTGTTTGCAGCTCCTATATTTTTTCCATTCTACCAGAGCTGTGGACAACATTTTTAGCATCGACTCAACATTGCCTTGGCGCTGGATTTGTCGTTGTCAAGAGATTTGGATCTCAAGTCTTCCAAAATTCTCTTAAGAAATTTCAAATTTGACTGGTACATGTTACGTTTTTTAACATTATTCTACGGTTTTGCTATTTCCCAACGTGTCAGTTTAAGTTTTTAACTTCGGTTTAGTTTTATTTGTTGATGGTCGATGGTATAATGAGCTATTTAAGAGATACATGTGTCCTTTGTCATTTTTATGCCGAAGGCTTAGGGAGAGGACCCGGTGGTGGTGTAGGGTTCAGTAGTGCAGATAGTAGGTGAAAAGACATTCACCTTTTTAATAACATATTTTGAATGATATGTGAAGTTAATACAACCTAATTGTTTTGTATTGTATCATTATTATTTAAACATGGAAGCATGAAATGTTGAATAAGACAGTTTTAAAATTGGTCAATATTCTCTTATTCATTGATAGAACTAAAAATATATATTAATTTATATACAAGTGTACAAAAACCAAGTCTATGCGATAACTATTTATTAAGTAATATTTTCATTGTATGTACATCATATCTATTATAGTCATTTCTCAAGACTTTCTAAACCAGATCTCAAATATAATGCACTATTTTTGATGTAAGAGTCTTCAATCCCTAGTAACCACCTGCATAACAATAAATGAAATTATGGTCAGGCTCACCTTTCATAGTGTTTAAAAACTCAGTACCATATGAACAATAAATTGTGTAACCAACTACATAAAATAATAAAAATGACCAACTAAAATATTATCCATTGGATTAAATCCCAATAAATCTCAACCATTCGATTGAACTATCATATTGAATCCATGTCAACTAACATCAACCAATCAGAATTTAGGATGATAGAATAAAAGTTGAAGGATGGATTACAATTCCATTTGTTCCTGCAGTTTTCATCTCTCAAAGTTGAAGAAGTGAGGAGCAGTGTAGTTCAGGTAAGACACTTATGAATTACAAACTATTTCATAATTCAAGCCCTCTATTTATTTTTTTCAGTGTTTGCATATTGTAGGAGAGTTGTATATGCCAATTGCATTTGCTTTAAAGTTTCTGAAGTCTTTTCAACAAATCTAATTTGTGCATATCCTGCCATCATGGCATTCTATGAGACCACGTTTCTTTGAGGAATTCTATCAAACAGTTCACCTACGTTTCCAACAAAAGCATTTTCTGCATATCCTACAGTCATTGGGGTCCAGAAGAACATATTTCTTTGTGGTATTCCATCAAACACTTCACGTGCTTTGTCCATGTTCCTGCATTTTGAATACATGTTTACCAGGGCAGTTGCAACTCCAGCATCTGACACAATTTAGACATTTCTTTTTGCTTTAATGAATGTTCATACCCTGTTTCAAACCCCCGTTTTGCACAGGCTGGAAGTACTCTGCCAAATGTAAACTGATCGGGTTGGGGACCAGTTTGTTGTTCCTGGTGAAACAGTGGGACTGCCTAATCAGGATACCCATATCTTCTGTACGTTGCAAAATCATATGCCATGACAGTGCGTGCAAACAACAAATACACTTCTTTGGGAACATATATTCTTCTTCTCTAGTGTATAGTCATCACTGCTATATAGGCATAAGTTTAATTGTATACATAAAAAGATGGAAAGTATTCTAATTACATGTGCAAAATTTATATTGAAAACATAACTTTAAATTGAAAACAGTGTTGTATATTCCATCAGTGTTGTATGTGCACACTATAGTAAATTCTGAAGTTCTTATTATGCTAAGTAAATTCTGAAATACAATATGCAACACAGCTAGAATGTACAACACTACTGGAATATACAACTCTGTTGGAATATGACCACATCAGTGTTCTATAGTCCAACGAAGTGTTGTATATTGCATTTCGAATTCACTATATTGTTCATTTTTTCCAGATATCTCATTCTCTAGTTGAAAAGTATTTTTTCCAATCATCACTGTGATATTAGCATAAGTTTGATTGTATACATAGAAATTTGGAAAGTATTATGATCACATGTGAAAATTTTATATTGAAAACATAACTTTAAAAACTACATAGGAAGAGTCCAAACGAATACGGTAGTTTGTCAAGTTTTCGTTAGAAATATGGAAGGAAAATTTTTAGTTCTATCAATGAATAAGAGAATATTGACCAATTTAAAAATTGTCTTATTCAACATTTCATGCTTCCATGTTTAAATAATAATAATACAATACAATACAATCAATGTCTTTCACCTACTATCTCCATTATTGGACCCTGCACCACAACCGGTGCCTATCCCCTAGCAATGCTCACCCACCAGCCGTTAATGTTTTCATTATAAATTTTCCCTTCCATATTTCTAACGACAACTTAGCTTTAACAACTACATAGGAAGAGTCCAACGAATACAGAATGAGAATGGTATGGCAGAAAAACCATGGAAAAGTCCACTACAGGCAATCATATTTATGCCATGGTGCAAAAAACTACATAGGAAGAGTCCAACGAATACACTAGAGAATGGTCTATCATGAAAAAAGAACAATATAGTGAATTCTGAAATGCAATATACAACATTGTTGAACTATACAACATTGTGCTCATTTAGTCAAATATACATTGTCTATCCAAGCACTTTCTCTATTCAACATATTCCATACAAGTTTCATTGTCATAATGAAAACTACAAGTCAATTAATTCCTAAAAATGAAACAAAATCATTCATATTCTAGCAATCATCTTTCCTTCAACAATTCCAAAATCATATTCCAGCATTCATTTTTGGTATATTTATAGTTTCTTTTCCAACAATCATCTTTCATGTTGTGAATCAGGTATTTCATTTACACCATGAGAAAAGGTGTTATTGCTAGAAGATCAAGGAGGCCCAAAGTGAGAGGTGTACAATTATCACATAATTTAAGTGATGAAGAGGATAATTCAGCACCAACTGGTAATGAACCAGAATGTAGAAACCCACCCATTGTCTCAGTTCAAAGAACATCTGCAACAAAGAAGCTTAGTGTCATCCGAGGTTGGACAAAAGAAGATATGGAAAAGGTGATAAATGATGTTGAGTTTAATGGGTTCTCGGTTAGAAGAGAAAAGAAAAGAAGTATTCCATTCCACCCACATCATTACACTATTGGCTAAATGGTCTCACCCACACAAAGAGGAGGGGTCCTCCAACAGTTCTAACAAGAAGAAGAAGAAGAGGAAATTGTTGAATGGTGCAAAGAAATGGCTGATATGGGTCATGGCTTGGATTTAATGCAGTAAAGGAAAATGTTGCTCGATTTGTGAAACAAGACAAAACCCCTTTAGAGATGGGTTTCCTGGTAAATCATGGTGGGTTGGATTCAAAAAATGTCATCCAGACCTTGTACAATACAAACAACTGAGGGACTTGATAGGATAGAGCTTTAAACTTGCACCCTACAATAGTAACCAAATTTTATGATAATTTGGCCAAATGCTATGGAACCTATGCATACGGTGCTCATAAAATCTGGAATTGTGATGAGATTGGTTTGCAGGCTGGGAGAAATTGTGGAGTGCGTGTAATTGCTAAGAGGGGAATTCGAAATGTCCCAAAGGTAATACCAAAGAGCAGGGAGTGGATCACTATATTGTGTTGTGTCAATGCAGCAGGTTTGTCAATCCCAGGATTTTATTTGTTCAAGGGAAAGAGAATGATAAAGAATTACATTAAAAATTGTGAACCTGGAGCATGTATGGCTGCACATCCAAATGCATGGATGACAAAGGAATTGTTTTTAAATTGGCTATGTCATTTTTGCGTTCGAGTACGGGTATGTTTCTCCAAATAATAGACACCTATTGATATTTGATGGCCATGGCAGCCATGTAGCATTACAAACTGTGGAGGAGGCAAACAAATTGGGCATTGATTTGATAACACTACCAACACATACTAGTCATAAGTTGCAACCTCTTGACGTGAGTGTGTTCAGCCCTTTCAAGACATATTTTAGAGTTGAGAGGTCCAAATGGATGGCGTAGAGAACAAATGTGTAGATGTGAAAAGGAATGACATTGCTGAGCTTGCAAGTAGAGCCTTAAAAAAGGCACTAACACCATCTAACATAATTGCAGGTTTCAAAAGAACTGGTATTTGGCCATTAAATTATGATGCTCTCCTAAATGACATGGCATGCAAGCCTAGGCATTTGACATGCAAGGTGAGGAAGATGTTGATGTTGTCACAAACATTTTGAGCCTATCTCAACGAATAAATCTAGAATTAAATAATAGTGAAGAGGTGGTACCTGAAACTCAATTCATGCAAAATGTTGACTCAAGAGATGATATGGAAGCAGCTGCAACACATGGAGTGGAGCTAAACGGTGCTCTTGGAAACCCAAGTAACATCATCAACAATAAGGAGGGGTCTTCAGATTTTGTAAGTAACAATGATTTGTCCTTGCCAAGTCAAGTTAACCCGCCACAATGGTTAGAGGATGCCATGAAAAACATGGGTTACAAGCTACCATCCAGCACAGAAGATCAAAGCTTAAATCTGCCTTCCTTTCCTGAAGGACTAGAACAAGAAGCAATAATTCATTACTATGCAGATGTTGGAGATGAGGATGAACAAGACGAAGTTGAATTTCAAGAGGATGCTTAAGAAAATGAAATTAACTTAGAAGTTATGCAACATGAACCTCAACACCTGAAGAGAGCGAAAACCAAGATGGGCGTGTACGTTACTTTCCCATTTTCTACGACTTCCAAGGAGATCATAAACAAATCATATGGTTCTATTAGACTGAGTAGGCATTCACAGATTTTGACTGCACCTGAGTACATGGAGCTATTGGTTGATGCGGAAAGAAAAAAGGAGGAACAAGCAAAACTAAAGTTAAGGAAAAAAGAATTGGCACAAGAAAAAAAGGTTGCTAGACTTGCAGCAAAAGAAAAAAAATTGCAGGAGAAGCTTGAAAGAGAAAGGGAGAAGCAAGCTAAGGAGCAACAAAAAGAGATTGAGAAGGCACACAAGCAACAAAGGAAAGAGCAAGAGAAGAGGGAGAGGGAACTTGCAAATCAATTAAGGGAATACGAAAAGAGGATGCGTGTAAGTTCTCCAACTGATCATGAAAATCGAAGGATTTTTCAAGATATGTTAAATATTCAAATTCCAGGTTATGCTCAAATTGGAACACCTCCATCACTTATGAATAACTCTTGTACAGTTCCATCTTGGTATGTATCACCTCATTTACTTTGTACAAGTTCAAGCAGTCCTAGTAGTTCATTTGCAATGCCACCATGGATGCAAGCTTCAGCAGGGTAACCAACTCCTTTGTCAACAACAGGTGCAAATCCCTTTTCAAGTGGACAACCAAATCCTTTTTCAGCAGGGGGACCATATCCTTTATCAGTTGGGCAACCAAATGCTCTGTCAAAAGGGATTCTAAATCCCTTTTCAGCTGGCCAATCGAACACTGTATCGGCAGGAAAAGAAAATCCAAAAGCAATATTGAAAGAGGGCAATATTACTTATACTAACTAAGATATTGAACATGTGCCCGTAAACAATGTTTATTACCCCATATGATGATGGTAGTAATTTTGTTGGTGATACCATTTTGCTAGATGTATTCACCGAAGTCTTCCTATGTAGTCTCTAAAGTTATATAGTGCAATATAAATTTTGCGTATGTAATCAAAATACTTTCCAGCCGTCCATGTATACAATTAAACTTATGTTAATATATCAGTATGATGATGCTCTATATTTTACACCCTATTTGGCGGTGTAATCAGAATACTGATATAAATTTTGCGTATGTAATCAGAATACTTTCCATCGTTCTATGTATACAATTAAACTTATGTTAATATATCAATATGATGATGCACTATATTTTACACACTATTTGGCGGTGTAATCAGAATATTGATATAAATTTTGCATATGTAATCAGAATACTTTCCATTGTTCTATGTATACAATCAAACTTATGTTAATATATCAGTATGATGATGCTCACTATTTTAATAGTGCAGTGTTTAAAAACACTAAGGATCATTGCCTAAGTGAGAACCCTCTCACCTCTGCATTTTCTTCTCTTCTCATCTTCGTAGTAGTGTGCCGAGCCAATGCCGAGGAAGAAGTCGGTGGGAGTGGAGAAAACCCACGCACCCACCGATCTGTAAGATCCCAAGAAATGGTTGCTCAAGCTCTGCAACTAAACACGCCAAAAACAAAGACCTTGAATGAGCTCCATCTCCATTTCACGTGAAATCCCAATGCGCGATTTGGCGGTGGCAAAGGTTCCATAAACCAAACCATCTCGTGCATTAATGGCTAGTGGGTGAGCATTCAATGCATGGCGGTAGCCTGGAAAACAATTTTGGCGCGGCATGAATGAATGACGCACGGCGCTTTGGTCCCAAGCAAAAAAACTACCTTTTTGACATCCCCCAAAATGTGGCTCATACACGTGACTCAGATTTCGAGGTGGCACAAAGTTCCAGTGGCAAAGGAACGTAGGAGGTCAAGAATTTAGTGCTTGCATATTCGGTGGTGTTTTTACTCGAACAAGCGGTAGGATGGCACAATGATGCTCCATTGCTTAATGCTCATTCCAAAGATAGGGTGCACCTGCCCGGTGCAATGTGTTACAGATAGAATGCTCACCCAAGGAGCAACATGTATATATGAACTAGGGAAGACACTTCAAAGATTTAGACTCAAGATCGAGAGAACGCTAATACATAAAAGCGATCAATTACAGATTTGAAAACAATGTAAATGGAGTAATAGAGAGTGGTAATGCCAAAAATGATGAAAGTTATCTTCAAACTTTGAAAGCCAAAAAAGGCATTTGGCCCATGCTGAAACTAGGAAGACACTTTAAGCTAGAAAACCATTTTGAGCAATAAAATTCCATAGAAAGAAAGACATTTGTATGCAGCAACTGAGATCTTATCTCTGGTGGTGAGCTTTTATGCCAACCCTCAACAATTTGCAATATTTATTCCTATTATCTAAATTGGTTCTGTCCATAAAAATATGTCTATAATTAGACCCAGAAATTGCTTAAAGGGGTAATTGGGTATTAGAAAATAGATTACGTTAAGTCCAATGATGAGGTAATGTTGCTAAGTACTTTAAAAAACAATTGGGTACTGATACAAAAAGAAAACAATTGGATACACTAAGAGGTGAAGCAGAAATTACTAGATATCTTCATTAAAGTTCCTCTTGTTTCTATATAAACACTAAAAAATTGGGTGTGATATGTTTCTAACTCGCACTAAACAAGATATTGTTTATTCAGTTCCTCTTGTTTCAAATTATATAAACACTAAAAAAATAATTTCTAGATATCTTCATTAAAGTTGTAGTAAAAGTTCAGTTTTCTGAAACTCTGAGATGAAGTATCGGTGGAAGCTTGGAAAATGTTTGTAATGGAAGCTGAAGGCTTACTTTTTGTTTTTGTAATTAGTAACTAGCATTAAGAATTAGCAACCCAAGTTGAAAACGCATGGCACTCATAAACGCATTAACAAACATAAACGCATTAAAAGTTACAGTAATCCCATTAATGAGTAATTATAACCCAAGTTGAAAATGCATGGCACTCATAAACCCCCAGATGGCACTCATAAACCAGCTTAATGGCGGTGATATAAATTTTGCGTATGTATTAGAATTAATTTTTTGGATACTGAAAATTTACTCTTTGATTAAAACAATATGATGATGCACAAACACTTGAAATGGCCTAAACTAGCGATTGTACATCAATAAATCAATAAACCAATGATTTTATGCTTGGATTTGTAAAATATGACAAATGAAAAAATAAATTTCTTTTGCTGAATGGCAAACAACAAACTTTCCATAATAGTGCAGTGTTTAAAAACACTAAGGATCATTGCCTGAGTGAGAACCCTCTCACCTCTGCCTTTTCTTCTCATCTTCGTAGCAGGCCGAGCCAATGCCGAGGAAGAAGTCGGTCAGGAGTGGAGAAAACCCACGCACCCACCGATCTGCAAGATCCCAAGAAATGGTCGCTCGAGCTCTGCAACTGAACACGCCAAAAACAACACTGAATGAGCTCCATCTCCATTTCCCGTGAAATCCCAATGCGCGATTTGGCGGTGGCAGGTTCCATAAACCAAACCATGTGCATTAACGGCTGGTGGGTGAGCATTCAATGCATGGCGGTAGCCAGAAAACAACTGGCGCGGTGAATGGACGGCACCTGGTCCCAAGCAAAAAAACTACCTTTTTGACATCCCCCAAAATGCGGCTCATACACGTGGCGCTGAGGTGGCAAGTTCCAGGTGGCAAAGGAATGTAGGAGGTCAAGAATTTAGTGCTGCATATTCTGGTGGTGTTTTTACTCGACCAGGTGGTAGTGACGTGGCACAGTGACTGTGCAAAGATAGGGTGCACCACAACCGGTGCAATGTTACAGCAATGCAGCCCGTTGGAGCAACATGTATATATGAACCAGGGAAGACACTTGAAACATTTAGACTCAAGATCGAGAGAACGCTAATACAGAAGCGAGCAATTACAACAGAAAACAATGTAAATGGCAGTAACAGAGAGTGGTAATGCCAAAAATGATGAAAGTTATCTTCAAACTTTGAAAGCCAAAAAAGGCATTTGGCCCATGCTGGAACCAGGAAGACACTTTAAGCTAGAAAACAATTTTGAGCAATAAAATTCCATAGAAAGAAAGACATTTGTATACAGCAACTGAGATCTTATCTCTGGTGGTGAGCTTTTATGCCAACCCTCAACAATTTGCAATATTTATTCCTATTATCTAAATTGGTTCTGTCCATAAAAATCTGTCTATAATTAGACCTAGAAATTGCTTAAAGGGGTAATTGGGTATTAGAAAATAGATTACGTTAAGTCCAATGATGAGGTAATGCTGCTAAGTACTTTAAAAAACAATTGGGTACTGATACAAAAAGAAAACAATTGGATACACTAAGAGGTGAAGCAGAAATTACTAGATATCTTCATTAAAGTTCCTCTTGTTTCTATATAAACACTAAAAAAATTGGGTACTGATATGTTTCTAACTCGCACTAAACAAGATATTGTTTATTCAGTTCCTCTTGTTTCAAATTATATAAACACAAAAAAATAATTTCTAGATATCTTCATTAAAGTTGTAGTAAAAGTTGGTTTTACAAACTGCGAGATGAAGTATCGGTGGAAGCTGAATGTCTGTAATGGAAGCTGAAGGCTTACTTTTTGTTTTTGTAATTAGTAACTAGCAACCCAAGTTACAGTAATCCCATTAACAGTAATTAGCAACCCAAGTTGAAAACGCATGGCACTCATAAACGCATTAACAGACATAAACGCATTAAAAGTTCTGGTAATCCGATTAATGTGAATTAAGCAACCCAAGTTGAAAATGCATGGCACTCATAAACCCGAGACTGGCACTCATAAACCCGAGACTGGCACTCATTAACAGTTAATTTTTTGGTGAAAAGTTACTCTTTTGGATTGAAACCCGACACTGGCACAAACACTTGGAAATGGCCTAAACCAGCGATTGCACATGAAATAAATCAATAAACCAATGATTTTATGCTTGGATTTGTAAAATAAGACAAATGAAAAAACAAATTTCTTTTGCTGAATGGCAAACAACAAACTTTCCATAATAGTGCAGTGTTTAAAAACACTAAGGATCATTGCCTGAGTGAGAACCCTCTCACCTCTGCCTTTTCTTCTCATCTTCGTAGCAGGCCGAGCCAATGCCGAGGAAGAAGTCGGTCAGGAGTGGAGAAAACCCACGCACCCACCGATCTGCAAGATCCCAAGAAATGGTCGCTCGAGCTCTGCAACTGAACACGCCAAAAACAGGACTAAACGAGCTCCGTCTCCATTTCCCGTGAAATCCCAATGCGCGATTTGGTGGTGGCAGGTTCCATAAACCAAACCGCACACATTAACTTGTTGTTGGGTGAGCATTCAATGCATGGCGGTGCCGGACAACAACCCAGTGCGGCGAATGGACAACACCGATCCCAAGCAAAAAATTGACTTTTTTGACATCCCCCAAACGCGGCTCATACACGTGGCGTTGAGGTGGCAGTGAGGTGGCAAAGCAATGTTGGAGGTCAAGAATTTGGTGCTGCATATTTTGGTGGTGTTTTTACTCTCAATGGCATGGCGATGACATGGCACAGTTGGTTGTGAAAAGATAGGGTGCACCACAACCTAGGTGGAGGCTTATTTGAAACTATCAAATTGTAGGAAATCAATGGAGCAAAGCATGCCTAGGTACATGAGTTGAAAATCCAAATGTGGAAACATGTCCACATACATTCCTTCTAACAGCTCATCAAATAATAAGTGGGACATTACTTTTCCTTTAGTGTCATCCACGAAGGCTTTCATGGGATATGTGTTTTGAACTATTAAGTGTGAAACTCCTTACGAGATATTTCTAGAGCAAGGCCACCACGTGGGCCCTTTGCCCTCCGCCGCTCATTGACTACAGTGTCTGATCCGCCAAATTCCTTTGTATATGGGTTATGGTGCGTGGCACCAATGAAGACCATGAAAGGTTGTTTTCCTTGTGATGCGTGACTATAAACGAATCATCTTTGAGAAAGAGCTGAATTTCAAAATTGTCCTAATTTTGGGTATCATTTTTAAAAATATCTTTTTTTGGGAATAACAGATTAGATCCACCTAGGTGACCACGTGGAAACCTCGGATGACGTGGACATGGGGAAAAACGAAGGACAAATCTTGCGAACAAATGGAGAAGAAGAAGAAGAAGCATTTACATGAAAAACACAAACGGTAAGATGGCGGGCTGCATTGCAAAGTGATGGAAAACCCTACAAGTGGAAAGATCTTTAATGAAAACAATTGTAAGTAAACACAATTCAATTTCGCATTATTGAGAGAGAATTCTTCTCAAAAATGTTTCTTCCCTTCACTGCATCAAACAAACTCAATGGTTTTGAAGTGGGTGGTTAATACATAGTAAATGCATGTATTTCTTCTTTTCCATGGGATTTGTCCACTTTTTCAAACACGGCTTGGAGAGTTAATTTTAAAATATTTTGATTCAATTTTAGGGTTCCTATAAACTAAAGTAAATATGCGTATCTTGATTTGGTTTTCTATATCCGATAAACTAATTTAAATATATTTTGATTTGATTTATGATTCACATTTAAACTATTTTTAAATATATTTTGAATTATTTTCCATAGCCCTCTTTACAATATTTTTATATTTTATATGAAAAAAATACATTAAAATAATAATAATCCAATACTTTGTGGTTACCTAGGCGATGTTTGATAGTGTGATGTGGATCAAGCTTGTCAACATGGCATTTACGTTGCACCCATACCTTTCTCTGTAGCCCTCCTCAGATGCCCGCGTGGCGTATGTGTGCCCAAATGCCTCCACCATAATATCTTCCTCCATATTGGGCTACTCTTTTGCAGAAGATGGTTCATGAGCTAAAAACATTGAATTGTAGAATGGATGATGATGATAAGTGTAGATTTTTTTGGGAACAAGGAACGATGATTCTATTTCTAAAAAATTTGGTTGTATGTCGTTGGTTTTCGCACAAGGATTTCATGTTGATTGTGTACATCACTTCTTCTAAAATTAAAAGCATATGAATTGTTAATGATCTTATACAGAAATTGCTTGCCGACAAGAACTAGAGAAAAAAATCCCTTTGTTAATTATTCGAAGTGAGAGCGGCCTTTTCTTCTGTAGTTGATGTCATCGCAATGGAGAGGTTGTTTGTTCGTATGACTTGTGTACTCCATAATGTCCCGCTCACTACGTGTGTTTACGCACGTGAAGTTACCTTAATTTAAGGTGTCGACCTTGGATTTTAGCGATGTCGAAACACCTCTCTTAGCGATGTGTCCTTCAAATTCTCTTTTATCATTTCATCTGCCAAATTTTGAACAAATTCATACTTCCTTGTGAAATTTGGGTATGTTTGTTTAGGGATATACACGTCCTTCTCCAAATAATATAAATGGGAGGAAACCATATTGTTCGATAGTATATATCGTCGCATCCGTAAATGTTCTATGGCAAGCTGTGAGTTGTCCTCCACCTCAACAAAACCAAAAGTTAAGTAACAATGTGAAAGTACAAAACATGTGGTCGATAACCTGAGAGGATAAGGGGAGGTAATTGATCCGCATCTAAAAATGGTTTGACATAAATTTTTTTGTATAAAGACATCATTACGAGTCTTTTTCATGTGAAGTCGTGCACCCTTTTGTGTTGAGATGAGACTTTCCATAACAAATATTGTATTTCAAAAACAATATTTGTTCGAAAAGATGTGGCTTCATCACGCTCATTCACAACTCTATCCCCCACCAAAATATGAAGCACTTTCCTATAATTAACGAAAAATGACACCACCACTAGATTCCTTTGTCCCATCTTCGGTAGGCATTTTTTCGTTTTATTTTCTTGGTAAGATCGATGAGGTATCGGTGATTCACATTGTCCCCAACTTCGAGCCGATTCGAAAATGAGCCGCATAGGGAACATAACATTAGCTTTAGTTTCTTGGATGTTAGTTTTGATATAAATATGACTCCAACCTCCACAACGAATAGGGAGACCAACCCCTTTAACAAATCCACTCCATAAACAAAAAAACTTATGCATTTCGCAACATGGAACTGATGGTGGAAAAAGATAGAGAGTAGATCGATTTATATGGACATGAATAATCTCATCCATGGAAAAGGTGTGGCCCATGCAGGTGATTAATTTCCCCATCTAATCAAAATCCACAACAACCCACACATGTCCCTTTGTTGGTGATAGTTGAATAATGATGTCATCACAATCATTGATGGGGAGAACTTCACATGACGTTGCCACCTCTAGATGCTTCTTACACTCCAGATATTTATGTCTCTAAATCCTACAGATAAAACTACAAACACATTTTCACTTCGGAAATATTTTGTACCACTCCTTACATTCACATATATATCTATAAATTGCTTCTGCGATGTCTTCAACAACCTTCGGTCTCCTTCAAAGGATTTCCATATATGTCGTCATGTTGTTCACATTTCGAGTTTCACATTGTTTCTACTTTCTATTTTCGCCTCCCCGCACTTCTCCACCTCTAACCCCTTCATCTTCACCCCTCTTCCTCTCCCAATGTTTCTCTCCTTCCAATATGAATCCTTCAAAAGATCCCCTTCGGTGTTTCCATCGTACATTTCACGTACGATTGCTAGTATCTAGATAATTCATTGTATGACAAAAGAAATTCATATTGATTCAAATCACTCATTGTTATTAAGCTTCAAATATTGTCTATAAATATGTATCCTTTTTGCATCAAATTCATAGTCAAAAGTGGTAATCAATTATTGTCTTGTCAAAGTTGAATAGTGATGTGAAATAGATAGATTGGCTAATCTAAATGAGCATCAATTACATTAAACTCATAGAAAAATGGAGATACAAACAAAATTACAGAGGACAATATAATATTGTAGAAGATAAGCACAACAATGTTATTGATTAATAATATCTAGAGCAAATTACATGGAGTGAGAGTTTAGAATATATAGGAGAATGAACTCCTTAAAACAAGGATTCAACTCCAATCTTCAATCCCACAAATCTCTCTTATCTCTCCTAGAATCACTCCCACTATTCTCTCACATATCCCACTAATATCTCACTTAACAAACCCCTATTCTATGGTGAGATAAACTCACGTACACACATATATAATTCTAACCTATATTATTATCAATGAGTTGTATTATCATGACAACTCTATTAATAATAATAATAATACAAATATATATGAGTTGTAAATACAACTCATCATTCACACAAATTCTAATATCACTCAAACTTACTAATGTAATATAAGAATATTACATTTAACTATTACAAACAATAATGTGAGCACTAATCCATGGATTATTCCTAATATTCCCCCCTTAGTGTGAACATGGATGAGTTTTGTCTAGTACCTACTCATGATACGATGGTTTTCAAAGAGTACCATCAACTCCAACAAGTTTTCTAGTTGAACCATTAACCACTTTGTATGTAATTTTCTAAGAGATTCACAAACTCTCAAATTGGTTTATTAGCGGACCACCAACTGGTCCATAGCAGCGTACATGTTTCCCCACCCCCATCTTTACATTCAAGGGAAAATATAAGAAATATTGCTCACGCAGGAGCTCACTTATTACAAGATCAAACAAGAATAAATCATTTTTCTTATTACATCACACAATGAAAATTAAACACACAACAAAAATAAATGCCACAAATTCATTGTGTGGCCCCTTCGCTTGCAGCTGGCAAGAGGTCATTGATTATCCTCGTTCCTCTATTTCCTCCTTCCTCCATCGTGATGTTGTTAACTTATCCGAATTTATCTTTAACGCTCATTTTACAATTCTATTAGGTTTCGGTTTCAACCGATAATGCACCCTTACAATAATAATTAGTTTTATATTTAACCAAAATAATAAAGCATATCAGATTTTTATTGCTAGAAATTAGTCACTATTTTTTTACAGAATAATTAGAAATGTCAGAATTGTTTCCACGATTTATCTTAAAATACGAAATGGGTTTCGTGCATTTTTTACTAAATTTTTGCATAATGCAAATAAACAAACACAAAAAAATTAGAAAATTATGAATCTAGGGTTTTGAGAAAAACACGAATTACGATCAATTTTTTTAAGATCAGAATCCAGAAAATGGCGATGGAAGTTTCAAAACTCTCAGATCTGCATTCAAGAGGCTGCGATTTTGTCCTGCAATGACTCTCATAACTCATCCTAACCTTCTATGATACCAGATGATATGAAATATATAGATTGGCTAATCTAAATGAGCATCAGTTACATTAAACTCATAGAAAAATGGAGATACAAACAAAATTACAGAGGACAATATAATATTATAGAAGATAAACACAACAATGTTATTGATTAATAATATCTGGAGCTAATCGCATGGAGTGAGAGTTTAGAATATATATGAGAATGAACTCCTTAAAACAAGGATTCAACTCCAATCTTCAATCCCACAAATCTCTCTTATCTCTCCTAGAATCACTCCCACTATTCTCTCACATATCCCACCAATATCTCACTTAACAAACCCCTATTCTATGGTGAGATAAACTCACATACACATATATAATTCTAACCTATATTATTATCAATGAGTTGTATTATCATGACAACTCTATTAATAATAATATTACAAATATATATGAGTTGTAAATACAACTCATCATTCACACAAATTCTAATATCACTCAAACTTACTAATGTAATATAAGAATATTACATTTAACTATTACAAACAATAATGTGAGCACTAATCCATGGAGTATTCAGTAAAAAAATAGATCCATTTATTAATTTGCTTTATATTTTTATAGTCCAAATAAAACAAATAGTGTAAACTCATGTAGTTTTCAAAATGTCATTCTTTATAGAAGTGTCATGTGCCCAAATTTAGGTTTTTCATTAGTTGTCACTAAAAAGTCATTTGTGTATACCATCTTCATATAGTCTTTTATCAAAGGCATCAAAATTCATTTCTTTTCAAGTGTTATAAGAGTCAAACAAATTTTAAAAATGTCTTACGAACACATTTTCAAAGTGTAACCTAATGTCTATTCTGTGGGGGTAGAAGATGTAAAATACAACATTTATGATGAAGATTTTAAAGGTTGCAAAAAAGGAAAATGTGTTTGGCTTTGAGGGCTCTACTCCTCGACCCCACCCTATACCGCGACAAGTAACACACCCAGGGCACTACCTCGGGACCCTACTAGGGTATTTCCCGACTTGACCACAGTCGCTTGCTTCCTCTAGACCCTTGTTTTGGAATTTCAAAACAAAGCGAAAACTAGTGGGGAAGATGTGTCAACAAAAAGCAATACAAATTTGAGCTCCATGTTCCAATAAAATAAATATGCAGAAATGTCAACTGGAGGATGGAGGCATAGGAGGGTGGAGGTCAATCAAAGGCCTCTCGTCGAGTCACTAATGACGAGGCCGCATGAAGGTTTTGTGACATCTTTTTCGAGTGTGTTTACTTTTAATTTTTTTAGTGTTCTTTAGATTTTAATGTTCTATTGTTCTTGTTTGGTTTTCTGAATAAGTGGAAATTTCACATTGTAGGGGGAACATGACACCAATGTTCCATTTCCAATTTCCTTTTTCAGTTTGTAATGTGTGAGCACAATTCCTGTGTAATCCCTTGATGGAAGAATGTGATGAGATTTGATGATAATATTACAAAGCATCATGATATTATGGTTGTTGGTTATCCATTTTGAAAACCATCCTGAAGGTTTGTTGGTTATCCTGAAAACAAAACCATCTTTTTGGTTTTTTGTTTACCACTTGAAAAACCATCCTGGAGGTTATTGGCTATCCTAAAAACAAAACCATCCATATCATGAGAAAGCGTCAAAGTGGCACGTTATAGTACAAGGCAGGTTTTCCCCATGTTCGCACTAAGGGGGAATGTTAGGAAAATTAGTGCTCAATGGTTTTACCATGTGGTAATAATTAATTAGGTGGTTAAATATTTTTTATCAAGTTGTTAATATAGTTATACCAACTTACGTGATTAGTATCTAGTTAGACCGAGCTATTATAGCAACCTCCTAAATTATAGGATTTGAATCCCTATAAATTAGTAAGTGTTTGAATGTAATATTAGCACAAGTGAATACAAAGTGTGTAGCAAGTATTTTTGATGTGCAAATTATTCACACCTTAGACTCTTAAGAATCATGGTTAAATATAGCTTTGATTGAATTCCCAATTAAATTCTTTTGTGACCGCATTAGCAAATGGATATATAATAGCCATGATTGGATTCACTATGAGCCCTTTGTTAATTTATAGTTAAGATTATTATGTAATCCCACATTGTTGTGGACAACATGCCACAAAGGTTTATATGAAAATGTGTTACCTAGCTCGGTAGTAGCCGCACTTTGCTTGCCACATGTTCAAACATGATTGGAGGAAGACTTAAGACATGTTCATAGGTTTCAACACATGGGCTTGATTTCAATCAAGGAGAAGACATGTGGACCAATTATGAGTAACAACTTTAACCAATCATGAGATTCGATTACTCAACATCATAGGGATTTGGGGTTATGATGAGAAATGTGGGTTTGGCATTACAAGAATTTGCAAGGTTCCTGGTTCTTCCCTTAATTTTTACTATATCTCAATATTCCTTGGGAATCATGTCCCATGGTTGGTCCACATCTAGACCAATCAAGAGTTATTTGAGCCAAGCGTCTCCTCGATTTATCAAGAATTCTAGACTTTTGGATCTTCTTAAGATTCATTATGTAAGTCTAAAATAAAATCATTCACTCAGCCTCACCGATGTGTGTCATGTCACACACATAGGTTCCCCTCGCCTACATTCCTCTTTTAAGTTAATCCCACATTCACAAGGATTTTGCTTACTTAGTCATATATAAGGTTTTACACTTTCCTTACTAAGGCATTTTACCATCTCAGTGTTAATCTAACTAACTCGGTGATTTGGTGAGTTAGTTGGGTGAGTAACTCAATTCAGCTAGGATTTTTGTCGTTAAGATAATGCGGTGAAATGCATGAAAAATAAATTGGCTCGATTAACTTAGTTCATCCTAAAAGACAAAAAATGCAGCTCGATCTCGACTCGGTTAAATAGTGTAAGGTAACTTGGTAAACATCAAGGATGGCTCATCTCATCTTGAAAGACAACAATGCACTTGCCATAGTTATAGTAGCTTAGTTAATCAAAGCAACACATGCAAACATTGGGTTGGATCACTTACGAGCTTGATGAGCTCAACCTCGTTTATCACTCGGAAATAATCCACACATGCACCGTGTATAATACTAAATAAAACTATATAAGTAAAACCACTTCTCCACTATAGTATAGTCATGGTTACATGCCATGCCCACCTAAGACTCACTTGATCCGGGAGGTGCTAACAACATAGGGCACCTTGAAATCCATTCCCAAGCTAGAGAGGTAAACTTGAGCATAGGGTTTGGAGGAGAAAAAGTAAACTTAAATGTATGAAGCCAATTAGGACCCAATAATCCAAGTAACCCCTATAACAAAATACCCTTGTAATGCAGGTTGTGATTAATTAACTTTTGTTAATAATAGCCATTTTATTATTTTTCTCTTTTACTCTTTCCTATTCAGCTTAAAACAAAGTTATCATATGCAATTAATGAATATTGATTCATACCACAAGTAATCCATATTTATTAAGTGAAAATGCACAAATCAACTAATCCCGCATTATAACGTTTCTCTTCTCGGTATAGCAAGAGTGTGCAACACTATCTCCTTATCGCAATGTAACCAATTTATCATGTTTCACAAAGTGATAAATTAAACATAATTGAATCACAAGAAGGGAATCTAGGATCTCAAATTACATTTTGACACTATTCCCATGCACTGAAGCACACATGGTAATTTTCTCTATTTATACTCATTTTTCGCATATTTTTCCTCTCTCTAATGATACCCTTTCTCAATAAAGAGAAAATTTACATACAAGTAAACAAGAATACCCATTGCATTATCCATTCAAATAATCAAAACAACGGTAATAAAATGTAAGCAACACACACACACACACACAATCCTGAATTATAAACAGTAATCCCAAAATAGTAATATGAATCAATCATCATCTACTGTAAATCATATCAATGAAAATAATTATTTTACTCCCAAAACATATCATAATGCTAACTAAAGCAAATCAAAGCAATAAATGATGTGTTGTAACAATGTGGCAGCAACCACCTAATCATAAAAGAGTATCCAAATCAATAAATGTGAAATTATGGGATGTCACATTCTTCCATCCTAGATGGGTCTTCCCACTTGTAAGGTGTCCACTATTGGTGCACAAGGTGAGTAGAAACCGGTTTGCACATGCTTAGCTTCCCGGTCATAATCAACTTGACATTTTGGGTAGCTTTAACAAAAAGTCGATATATCAAACCCCTATCAATTAATATTCTAAATTCATGCACGGGGGAGCAGCCAATCTAAAGTGGTGGGAAGTGGGAGATCATGGGGTTGAACCTAGCAAGTTCAAATCAAAATAATTGGTCAAAACAATTCAACCAAAAATAGAAGTGGGAGTGAAAATGGTTGTTTTTTATGTTATTTTGTACATGTTCGTGTCTAATAAATCTTGTCCCTAGTGTGGTTTCCTAATACAAATGGTTCCTTTTATTTTTATTTTTTTATCATTTTAAAAAATAAAATGTAGTCTTACATTAAAATGATTGTATTCTAATTGATGATGGTGGTGGTTGCTTATATTCATCCACTAGTGTACAAATTCCTCTAGATTATCGATGCGGAATTTCAAATGAATAGGACCAAGGTCACTTCTGAGTAATTTTGATGGATTGGATTCCTCTTAGTCATGGTTTCTTAGCCCAAGAAACTCACGGATTGGATTCCTCCTAGTCGTGTTTGTTTAGATGTATACTTAAATAATATTATAGTTTGTATAGATTAATTCGATAACATGGACCAAGATACCAACACTCTATAGAATCCTAATGGATACCAATAAAAACCAATCCTACCAAATCAATGTTTGAATGAGTAAGAATGAATATTGACATATATATTTTAATAAAACCCTTTATTATAGGAGGTCAAGTTTTAGCAACTCAATTTTAAAATAGGTCCCTCTTCTTTGTGTGCAAGGACATTTTTTTCTTAAAAGGGGGACTTTAATTTTCTTTAGAAAGGCATTTTATTTTTATTAAAGGTGGACTTTAATCTTCAAAAGAGGCTTATGTTATTAAGGAGTGATGACTATTTTAGATGGAATGTTAAAATTTATTTACAAGGGCATTACACATTGTAAAAGGGGTGAATTTTGAAAAAACTTAATGAAGTGATGAGTGAGACTCCTTTTTCTCATTTTCTATGCCTTGTTTAATATTCTATTATCTTTATATGATGTGGGATATAAAAGAAAAAAAAGTGCGTTTTGAAATTAGGAGTCATTATGATTAAATAAATTCCAACATTAATCATACAATATCATAATAATGTATTGAGACTTTCGATTAGTGATTGCAATGTGCAACAAACGAACACCTCTTGGTTAAAGACCATACATGTCTACCACGAATGGTTATACAATTTTTGACCTACTTGTGTAGACACCAAAATTTGGTATCACTACCCTTTCCACCCCACATCCGCTCTCTTTCATCATGGCTATCCATTGAATTTCATATTCCCTCTTAAATTCAATTTATCCCATTAATTAATATTTCCCACCTTTAATCATTTCATTATTCCATCCATGTTAATTATTCTTAATTAACTCTAATCCTCATCTCATTATTTTATCCTCCCTAAATTATCATTAATTAATCCTAATCATCATCAATTACCATCTAATCCCATTTCTCATCCCTAAATCTTCTAATTTGCTATCCCTAGGCCATCATTTAATGATTTTACCCATCTATGGCCTTTATTTACTCATTTCAACCATCCACCTACCCATTTACCTTCCTATGCAACCCTAACTCATCCCTATCTATCTAAACCCTAATCCCACTTCCTATGGGCTCCTTGTCTCGAGCTCATCATCTTCCCACCATCCAAATGGATGGGTCCCCATTTTGGATGACCCATCCGGGTCATCGTTCGACCCTATAAAGCCACCTTCTCTCCTCCTTGTTCAAAGGTGCAATTTTTGAAGACTTTCACTTTCTTGCCATCTTTCCTTCATTCTTGAGTGCCTTTGCATTGTCACATACATCATAAAGTCCTCTTAGAAAAATCTTGTACATCCATTTGTGTTTTTAGGGAGATCTCTTTCATCTTTGCATGCATTGTTTCATTATTGTCATATTATCATCTATATCAGCCACTAACATCTTGTGTAGGTTCAAGCATCACCAGAACTTCATCTTTATCTATTCAGCCTCTATTTGTGTCTACATGGTGTCTTTGTTTTCAACCCATCTATTTTTTCCAAGTCTAGTTAGTTAGTCCCAATCACCGTCGACCCTATTTGGTCATCGTCGACCCATCCTCTCCTACATCATTTTCTCTACCACTCAAATCTATAGTCATCTACTTTATGTTTCTGCATTCACCCAATCTCAAATCAAGCCATCTTGCCCCTCCATCATCCTATCCATCCATTACGCCATCCCCCAGTCACCACTAACCCATCCTAGTCGTCATCATCGACCCAATCCATATTTTCAATATTCATCCTTAGATCTCTAATTTTCTTACATCCTTTTTGTTTCATCTTGTTTCAGACCCTTTTGCAGTTCTTATTCATCATTCCATTGTTAGCACCAACTCTAGATCTACCATCGAGCTTTCGCAAATCTACATTTTACGTCATTGTTTTAGTCCACCACCATAGTCATCATCGAATGGCCCTCTATAGTCTCGATTTGTGTTAACCCCTACCAGGTTTGATTTATTTTTTCGTATTAGATCGATATTTTATCATCTTCTTAGATCTAGCTTTCAATTTATGTTTTTCTTTAGATTCTATATTATGATACATCCAATTTATCAAATATCCATTTTATATATATTTATCAAGTATGAGGGTTGATATCCATCCTATGAAGTTATTTCTTCTTAGGGACTGACTTTTTAAGGAAACTCTCCCATCTATCTACTAATCCAATCTTTTTATGTTGAGTTATCTTTATTTTTAGGTCACTTAGCTCATGAGAGAAGGATTCATCATTTGCACCCGTATCCATCATTATCATCTCAAGGTACCATAAACCCTTCATATTTTGAGTTTATTTATTTTCTTTAGTACTAGTTCACTAATCTGAGTAGGAAAGAGGAAATTTTGTCCAACATTCTAGCATGCCCAGTGGGACCCACCTTTCTAGGTGAGTCTTGTTATTTGTTTTCATTTTCATCTTCTTTCTTCCATTTTCTACTAACCTGCAAGGAAGGAACGTGCATTGGATTTTTCTTTGCTTTTTTTTCTTGTTGGATCATGGATTGCTTGGATTTTATTTTGCTTTTTTAATTTCTTGAAGATCAAATAAAAAGGAAAAGTGTATTCTAGGTATTCCTTGTTTTTACTCCCCATATTTTTCTTTTTATCGCATTGCATCCTTTCTTGTTTTTGTCCTCATCGAATCTCCATATTTTTTTTTGGATCTAAAAATAACCCTTTCATTCTTGCTTAAAAATCTAGTTTAACTAGGGGTTTAACATGTACATATACACTCCATCACACACATCCAAACACATGAACTAACTTACACATCTAAACATCCCTTACTAGGTGGAACTATTGGGATTTCATCACCCAATAGGAAATCCACATGGTGTTCTAATCACGCATTATAAACTCTATATAGATTTGGGCCTCACGTACCTTTGGGTATATCGAGGACTCCACAACAAAACCACCACGAAACCACCTTAGATCACCATTTTCCTAGGTTCCCCTTTGATCCTTTTTATTTTTTCTCACTCTTTTAATAATCATGATGATAAAAAAAAATTGCTTGATTTTTTGTTAATAAACTACATAAACAAATGTTTATCTACTTCATGCATGTTATCACTCCTCTCCAATAACACAACAATTTCCCAATGACATCCCTTCTTCAATGATCTTTCCCAACAAGCTTCTTGAACTTGAGACCACACCATTGATCTCCCAACCTTGTGTTTCTATGGTCTCGCTTCATGAAGACCATGTCATCCAAAATGATCCTCATATTGAAACCAATCCTTCTAGACCAACTTCACCTTAGTCCATTTCTTCTAGACCAGCTTCTCCTCCATCTCTTGCTCCTTTAGAGACTCTTGGACCTCCTACTATCCCTCATGGATGATCGAGTTTCAGGAACTCCTTGATGTTAATCCTATCACCCTTTATGACTACTATTTCGTAATTCCTCCACAATCCTCAATCTTCATCATCTACTCAATTGGTGGATCCCATTCTACCCAACTTACCTCATATCAACACTATCCCCACTTCATCTACTTATCACTAGTATGCCTATTCAACCATCTCAACAATCATCCTCCCACTTGAACAACATAACACAACCTTACCCCTTATCTCTACTTCACATGTCCATGCTAATATAATCACTCACAACCTCATCTATCTGAATCAATGCAAACCCATCAACCTCCTCATCAAGGTGTTTATCAATACATACTTCCTACTCAACCAACTCAAGTATCTCACCACCTATCACTTACATCCCAACTAACCCCATAAAATCAATCAAACATTCCTATTTCACAACAACCAACTCAATCTAACCAATCTTATCACATCCCCATATCTCAACATCAAGCTTTATCTCAACCCATTCAATCTCAACCTCTTAATTATATTCCCCCTTATCAACTACTTCCACCAAAGACCAACACATCCTCAAACATATCAAACATATCAACAACCTAACCCATCCACCTCATATGCATCACAATCTCATCCTTCAACATCTCAACCATCTAATGATCCCTTACAAGCTTTATTAAGTAGAATGGCTAACCTTTAAACCTGCAACCTTGGGATCTAAACTACATTTTCATATGAACAAATCTGTAATGAACCCATCAATCCATTTGTCCCCATGAAACCATATCCTCCTCATTGGGAATTACCAAAGTTCTCCAAGTTCAATAATAAGGAGGATCCCAACAACACCTTGAGATTTTAGACATGCATGTTACCTTATCACCCATGATCAAGATCTCATGCTTCACACATTTCCCATGTCATTGGTCGGTCCCACATTGGATTGGTACAATAGTATCCCACAACACTCATTATTCAACTCACATAATTATTCCTTAAACATTTCTCGATCAACATTGCATGTAATATTACCATCACTGACCTCTATGTCATTCGAAATATGATGATGAATCTATCATGAGATTTTATCACACGATGGCATAGCATTATTAACCAACTATCATTTCCCTTCCACAAACTGAACTTATTGAGATTTTCTCATGGTCTTGTGTGAAGTCACATCTCCTTGACTCTTCAAATTAAATATTTTCAACCTTTGAAGAGGCATTCACCATGGCTCACAAACTTGAACTTGCATGCCCTTGAGCAAGGCCACCTTAAGCTTAGATCAAACAAACCCAAAACCGAGTTCACTAAATCCTCCATGCATGGTGACAAATCTAAAACTACCCCAATGTACCATCGTGGTTAAATCTTCATCTGCATCCACTTCTCACACAAATCCTCCACAAAGATATCCTAAACTACTTCCTAACTATACCCCTGGGGAATCATATAGTTCTGTATTTGACAAGTTGATGGTAGTCCACCTCATTTAACTTCCTCCCATCGACCCGTTGATGACTCGCGACCCAAACCCATATGGTATCATGAGGGGCATTATTGTAAATATCATCAAGTCCAAGGTCATGACATTGAGAAGTTTCATTCCTTCAAGGATCGTGTCAACAACTTATAAATTAGGGGATCTCCAAGTAGATAATCCTAGCACATCACCTAATTAAACCCCTTGATGTCTCTAAACAACCATTCCCCAATCATCCATCAACAAATAAAATTTCACCCCCACATCTTATGAACCTAATGCTCACACAATTAACACCATAAATCAAGAGCCTACATTATTTCCTACATCCACTACCCCATTATCTACCACATCTACCTTTACTTTAGACACTTCTTCTACAACAATAACCTCATTGATATCCACACCTATCTCTACACCTACCACATCTCAACCTATCACATCTAGTCCTTCACCCATCTAAATATATCAAATATATCACCACTCTCATATATCCCCTATACATCCATCTACCACCCCAATATATCATATCAATTCTTCATCAACATCTACCATTCCTACATCCATACCCACTTCCACATCAATCACATCTACACACAGCATAACCATACCTAAATCCACCACATCTCATCTACACACACACACACTACATACACACACACATATATATATATGATACCCCTTGAAATATTTCTTACATGAAAAACACCCCACTTAATATGACCACAAATGATATCCATGCCTCATATAAAAAACCAATCACCCCTACACCACCAAATCCTAGACCTATGTAATCTACTACAACTTTTGATCTCATCAAGTGCATCATCCAAAAAACCCTTCCATCTACAATATCCACATTTCGACATCCTTCACATCATCTAGTTCTATTTCTACAGACCCCCTATTTGAAGTCCTCATTATTCCTCCCAAAGGAAAATCCTCACAACCAAAGTCTAAGAACTTGGCATGCCCATGTCCAAAAATCTCTTACACATCCTCACAAAAATTTGGAGCTCCCTCCTCCCAAGCCTAAGAAAACCAATGTTACATCATCACTCTTGGGAGCACCTCCCTCCATCTTAGGGTTAGGCCCTTCCTCAAGGATACCCATCATCAACCTTTCCAAATCTAAGAAATCTAACCCCCCTTCATCTATCATCTAAGTCCTAAGTCATCAAAAACAAATCACGGATATCTACTCCTTTCAACTTTAAATTTGAACCAAAGGAACTCATAGAGTCTCATCAAAGTAAACCACATCTTTTTCCTTCATCTACCATTTCCAAAACCACTTCATCTACTGACCTCTTCTTCAAAAACCCCATTAGGTCCTATACTGAAACCTTTCAAAACTTACTCCAAACCTGCAATCACACTCACCCCCCATCAATCATTTTGACCCTCATGGAAAAAATCCATCATGGTTTGATTTTCATGCCATGTGTACTTATCATCGCACCTCGAGCCATGACACCGAACATTGTAAGGCCCTCCAAACTCTCATCCATAATTTAATGGTGGAAGATGACCTTCTCATCCATGAAGACCACCCTCTTCCTTCCAATCTCATCCATGTCCAAATCAATCCTCCAATCAAACTCTCACCTCCTAAGGAATCTAAGTTTGTTTCTCCTCCAAAATCATTCATCCTAAATCGATTGCATTCCCTCCCCAAGCTCTATTTCTCCTACGGGAGGCCCCCTCTCTTCATCGACACCATCCACATTACTAATCATCCTTTCCCTCATGATCCTCAATCATCTATCCAATTAAAACCTATAGGCATCATCATCGCTCCTTCTAAATATCCTACCCCATATCTTTTTTCATCTACTAACTTATCCATATCTACATCCAAGTTTCCTAAAGTGATGTGGTATCTCTTGTTGGGGAGAATCCACTCCTCTCTCTTAGTCCTCTCATGTCTCCTCCTTCATCTAACCATCCCATGGACATCATGACACTCTCTCTTTCCCCTGACTTCTTTAAATCTCCACAATCATTCTAAGACTATTCTATTATCAAGATAGTCCTCTTCCTTTCTAATCCCCACATTCTCTCTTTTAATCTCACCTAATCCACATCCAAATCTACTTATCCTTCATCCAATTTGTTACCTTATCTTATCCAATCCCTTTCAATTTTATTGCATCTCATTCTAAGTTCACCTTTGTGGATATCTTTGTGCCTCTCTCGGGGCACCATACCTCATCCTAAGCCCATTTTTTATGGCCATCTTTGTCTAGCAATGGATGCATATTTTCTCACTATGTGAAAGATAGCACATAATTTCTTTCCCCCTCTTATCTATCTCACCTCACATAATCTTTTACATACTATCATCTTATCCCATCCACTCTTGTCTCTAAAAGAGCACAACTTTAACATTGGTGACCTTTTCTTAAAATAAAATCAAACATCGCTACTCTAGAAATGAGTCAAACATGGAAATTTTTCTCCCAACTGAGATTGCACCTTATATTATCAAGCATAAGTATGGGTCAGGGCCTATCATTTGGATTCCCTTTATGGTAAACTAGAAACAAAACCTCTTAACGCATTGTACTTTGTGGCCTTTCTCTACATTAACATATCTACATCATGCACTTTGTCATCCTAGTGGTCATCCATCCATCATTATCCTCTTCCATCTCTCATCATAATGATCTGGAATTATGTGGTCTACCATCACTTTCCTAGTTATGACCTTGAATATGGGCACCACAGTTCTACTCATATCATATTCCTTATGGATATGTTCTCCTTATTGGTGAGAACTTCATGATCATTACATCATCACCCTCGATTTACCTCTTGGAACCACACTAAGGGTCCATATGTGTCACTTATACATTCATTATCCCCTCCTAAGTGGTCTACCTAGCTATACACAAATTTTCCCTCAAAATTCAAAATTCCATGGATGCTCATATCAAAACACTATCATATTCAAAAAAATAGATTATTCCCTCAAAGGACAGGTTGTTCATAAAAGCATAAAAAAGTCAAAATTATAGGTTGGTCCATCGAAGGATAGTTATCATGCATATATTATCCTTGCCATTTGTAAAAATAAAATAAAAAGCAAAAAGTAGACCACTCCCTCGAAGGATGGCTATCATCTCATATCATGGCAGCAAAGGCTTCTCGCATTGATCAGCTTTTTATCTCATAAAGCAAAAGCATAAAAATCAAAAGCAAACGTCATAAGAAAGCTTCCCACATTGATCAACTTTCACGTTCATAGAAAACTTCAAACATTGATCGGTTTGTGTCTCGTTACCTAGAGTGGGGCATAGACCTAATGACACCCATCTATGGAGAACCTATATTCCCACATACGAGTAAGTAACATCTAAACCCATTTTTTGTGCCTACTTTAGGTTTGTAAGTCCACTTTCCATCTTTTCCACATGATCTTGGGAATAAATAACTATTGTTGGTTATGTTTTAACACCTATTATTGGTTGGAAGTGCATTGCCTTAATTTTATCCTCTTCTTGTTGACCTCAACCCATTTCAAAGAATCATTTCCTCATGCGTTCTTTGTTACAATTATGTGTCATTTTTCTCATTTTGGTCACCCTCTATTGAAGTCATATCCATACATATCAACCCTATATATTTTATCCCATCTAGTTTGTCATCTTATCTTTTCTTGCATCCTCTTATCCATCTTATCTCATATTTATCTTGTTTTATCTCATGGATCTTCTATCCTATCTTTTTTTCCTTAAGTGGTCTTCATCTCGCCTATTTATTTTCATCCTCTCGCCTTTATGACCATCCTAGAGATCCCTCTTGGATAACCATTACTTACATCACTTTTTCATTCCACCCTAGATGTATTTTTTCTAATCCCACCCTTATCCTTTTTCGTGACCCTTGTCTCGACCACTTTCACATTTGTTTGCGCATACTCAATGTTTGCCTTTTAACCATTAGTCCCTACTTGGAAATTGTGTGATTTTGTTTTCATTGATGTCAACCCCATTGATGGAAAAGGGTTTCATTGTTTCATATGAGTCTCCATGTGATGTTATTCAGTGGTCAAACATGAAGGTTGATTGGTAGTGTCACGTTTTAGTGAGTTCAACAATGTCCTAGTGCATGGTTGAGTATGTTGAGTCATAGTATGAGGTATCCCAAGTTTTTTGGAGTGTTTCATGAGGTCATACATGGTCCATATGATGTTTCATGAGTATACATGGGTCTGCATTGAGTTAGCATGGTCATATTAGTGTTGAGTTAGGTCATTCCAGGCTTATTTCTAGCCCTAGAGCATCCAGAATGAGGTAGAGGCATGATATTTGGAGCTGATGATTCTTATTGAAGCATGGTGGAGGTGTACTTGAGCTTTATGTTGAGTTTCAGGTCATAATTCATAGGTTAGATGTATATTTGAGGTATTTGTGAAGCAAACACAGATTGAGAACAGGTAAATTAAGCATAGATAATTTGTTGTGGATGGAGAGTTTGAGAGTTGTATTAGTTATATGGTGATTATGGAAAGGTATAGGATATTTTCATGGTGCTTCATGCCAATTTTTAGGTCATTCTAAAGAATTAATTGCAAGTTATGCAAGTTTTGGCAAAACCGGGTAAGAAACAATGTGTTTTTGTGATAAAAGTTGACCTTCTGATGCTCGTTGTGAATTGTATGCTTTGCATGGGGACCTGATATATTTGTAATATAATTTTAGGTCAGTTATGAATGTTTTTAAAAAATAATGAGGTGGTTTTATTGTCACATTTTTTATGAACGATCATTAAGAAGATAAAGTGGTTTGAAACCCTAGTAAGCCAAGTTTGCTTGAAAAAATGCTTGTATAAGCCCAATTTTGATTGGTTCCTAAAAATTGATGATTTTATGTTTTATAGGACTCTTCCATATTTCTAGAAAGGTATGTTTGAGCATGTGGCCATATGTGGGCCCCACCTAAAAATGTAAGTTTTTGAAGAGTTTCAGTTTGAAGCAAAGTTATCCAAAGAAGGTAATGGATAAATTGGCATTGTGTGATGTATGTGAGTTTTTATTTATTTCCATGGAGGTTTTAGGACATTTTCATGCATTTACATGGTCATTTGAGGTCCATATAGGTTGATTGGTCAAAGGGCGGTTTTGAGGCCATAAAAAGCAGTGCTAAGTAAAATGGCCATAATAGGAGCTACGGGTGGAGGTTTTAGGTGATTCAAGTTGTTTTGGAAACATGATTAAGATATATTTAGATTTATACATGGTTTTATTCTTGATGAGTTCATTTTATATGGTTTCTAGGTCATCATTTAGATAGAATAATTTTTTTGGATGCAAGACAAGATGTGTTCTAGTGAAAGTTTGGAGTTGTTTGAAGCATGAGATGGATTGGGTGATGCTTTATATCACTTGGAATTTTAAGAGGAATTAATTTTTCATCCAATTAATCCATTTGGATGTATTTAATGTATGTAGAATTTTTTATGAGCTAACCTTTGGAAAAACAATTTTTGGCAAGTTGATCTTGGTGAAGACAAAAGTAGTTGTGGTTTGAGAATGAGGTTGATTCAAGGCTTATAAATTTCTTATAAGTGTTATACATGTTAGGAAATTTACATAAAGTGGTTAAATGGAATTTTTTTCTCATGTTTAATTTATTTGGTGAACTTATGAAGTTTCTAGGTATTGAAGGGTGTAGGAAACAATTGTTTTGAGAATTACAAAGTGAATTGGGCCCATTAAATGAAATAATTTGATTGGTTGATAAAATGTATGACCATTTATGAATATAAAATTATATTTTAATCATATTTTATGGGTTTTTGTCATGAATATGTATTGATTTGATGTAAGGGCATTTTTATCTTTGTGCCCATGGGGTTTTGAGCCATTTTTGGCACATGTAATGAGGTTTTTAGTTAGGCCGACCTACTTGGGTCATATGTGACTATTGTAATGAATTTATTTGAATTTTATAAGATTTATGGGTTGAATTCATCATGAGGGACCGACCTCCTTTGGGTTGGAAAGAATATTTGCATATAAAAGTGAAGTTTGAGCTCATTTTGTGAGCTAGTCTTGCATGGGTGAAGAGTGCAACCCATAGTGAATGAATAGAAGGTATGGTGGAAGATTTTGAGATATGATCAGATTTTATATAGTTATAAAAAAAATTTAAGACATGTACAAGTGTTTAGAAGAAAATAGAAGTCGAGAAGGAAGAAAGAGCAAGATTGAAGATCTAGGGTTTGAGTAAAGTTGTGTGAGCTGAATAAGTGATATCTATAAGTTATGGCATCATTATTATAAGATATTAACCATAGTAAGGAGGATGAGTTTGTGCTTGGTCATCCTAGGGGTTGTAGCCTCCTTGTGGAGTGGGTGCTTCACTAAATTAGGGGTTGGTGCTCCTTGTAGGGTTGGTGCTCTACTAAACTAGGGGTTGGTGCTCCTTGTGAAGTTGGTGCTTCACTAAATTAATTTTATTTATGTAATATAATAAAATTTACAGTGGTTTTCTTCCCTTGAGGTTTTCCCACTTATATCTTGTGTCTATGTGCCTCTTCTCATGTGTTATGGTTGTTTTGATGTTTTTGCACACTAAACAAATAATGGTTGGATGTATGTGATTAGTTAAATGTTAATGGTTGTTGATATTAATGTCTAATGAATGATAAATTGTAGGACTGATTCACCCCCTCCCCCCCTCTTAGTCCATTTTCTTGCAAAAATTGGTATCAAAGCAGGTCCTTGTGAAGCAAGTTTAGCAACTTGAAGGAGATCCTAGAAGCACAAATGGGTAAGTCTGCAGATCTTTGGAGAAGAAAGTATGAGATTTCTGAGTCTTTGGTTTTGGATTACAAGATACAATGGATGAAATGGAGAAATATCATGATCTAGCTATCAAATATTTGAAATCTCAAGTGGAAAGTTTGTCTAATGCCCTAAAGGAGAAAGAAGATGCTTTTCGGTATGAAGACAAGTTGAAAGCCCTTGAATCAGATTTGAAGGATGCAACTAGTGAGTTGCAAATGTATGAAATATTTGAGAAGAGATCAAGGCTCTTAATGACATGTTGGAGAGTCAAAGAGGCATAAATGACAAAACAGGCCTAGGGTTTGAAGGAGAACAAAGAAGAATGATAATGGAGCTGGTCCAAGTTCAAGATCAGATGATAAAGTGACTAAGAGGACTGATTTTAGGAGGTCTAACTAAGTTAGAAAACCTAATTATATGAGTTATGGTTCTTATTTCAATGGATATTGTTATGTTTTTCATGATTTTGGTCATAGAGCTAGAGATTGCAAAAGAAGGTCCCCTAAGAATGATGTATATCTCTTCAATGGTGAATGTCAATCATGTTGTTAGTATGGTCATAGAGCCAAGGATTTTCATTAGAAATTGAGTGTGTTTGAGCCTAGAAGGAAGAAGAATGTTGTTTGCTTCACTTTCCAACAATCTGGTCATATTACAATTTTTTGTCAACACAAAAAGAGTTTTCTTATTTCAAAAATTGATCCTAAGGTCAAGAAATGTGATACTCAGCCCACCGTGTAGAATTTAAAGGTTTTTAAGGAGAATTCTTGTGCTAACAAGGTTGAGAACAAGTTCATCAATCCTAAACAAAATCAAGGAAGCATGTTTACCTTAGTTGAAGGGCTCAAAGTTTAAGAAGATCATATATATGCTTGACTTTATTCACTCTCCAGTTCATGAGAAGTTGAATTCACTTATGTAAAATTATATTATCGTATGTCTTTGAGTCCTTTTGTATTTTGATAGGTGTAGGTGTAGTTGAAATTTGGTATAGTCATTAGTTATGTTGTCCTCTTATTTTTGTTTATTTTCCTCATTGAATGTATGTGAGTCTCATCATAAAGTATCTTATGTTCCAAGGATGGTATGTTTAAATAAAAGATTCATCTTTTGAGTTATATGTCCTTCAAATTTTGTCAGTCACTCATGAATTTGTGAAGATGGTCCAAAAGAGTGAAGATTGTAGGACTTGCATCATGATGATTTTGTACATCATACATGCATGAGTTGTTTTTCAAGTATATTAAAGTAAAAAGATCAAATCTCGAGTTGATGATCCGTGTCTTAAGGTTGTCAAGATCATCATAAGTGCATCACTAAGCCATGTTGTGCTATCAAGGATTTTTAAATTATGGTGTTATGCTTTCTCAAGTCTCTTAAGTCTGTGATCTAAGTTGTGTATTGTCCCTTTATATTGTTATCTCAAAAGTGAATCCTTCAATGACAAATGTGTAACTAATAATTCCATATGTGAGGATTTTATATGCATCAAAGGAGTGAAAATTTTAAGAGTTCAAGGTGTTATAGGCCTAAATGTCTCTAGTGTTTCCGTATTTTCAAAGTTTAAGGTGATAAAGTTGTTTAAGTTTCACTACAAGGTTCTATTACCTCTCAAAGATGATCTATCCATTGTATGAAGTTGTGCACACCATGAAGGCACTACGGTAGTCAAACATGGATAATATGATCCTTAAACAAAAGGTGTATTCTCTCTCGAGAATCAAGGAATGTTTGATTTGGATCTAAGTGTTTTATGTCCATCTCTGAAAATGTCTTAAGAATCATATATAGTCATTAAAAAGTTTTTTTCTCCAAATCACACTTAGTTAAAAATGTGAAATGTTCTATCAGATGTCTTTGGAGAGAATGCATGGTGTATTAATACATGAGGTTTTTATTCAAGATAAATTTAAGTATGTGATGTTGAGTATCCTACTTCATGTAAGTGTAAAGCCACTAAGAGTTCAATCAAGGAATTGAAATATCAAATAATGTTGAGAGTGCACTTGGAAGTGTGTAAATATCTTGTTAATATTTTAAAGGTATGTAATAGTGTGCTCAAACTTATCTCAAGGATGGAGTCAAAAGGCTATGTATAGAGCATAGTTATCTATGTTAGGACTTTGTGTCTATCACAATATAGAAATAGGTTGAGCTAGTTATGTTGCAAAGGGAACAAGCTTTGAACCCATGAAGAAACTATGAATACTTTAAGTAGACATTCAAAGGTATATCAAGGGAAAAAGGTTAGGGTTTGATGCCTAAAATCCCAATAGGAAGAATTTTTCAAGTTCTATGAATATCTTAGAAGCATGAAGGCTAAAGGGGTTGAAAATTCATATATATTCATCATAAGTCAGTCAAAAAATCCTAAACAAAAAAATGACTACAATTGAAGGAAGAATTCAACTTTTCAAGTCTCATATGTCAGCTACAGTTTACATCACAACATCTAGTGATCTATTAAGTGTACATGGAAGAAGCTCAAGGTGAAGCAATGCTAATAATATGATCAAGGAGTACAATGGTCTAGAAGTAAAAATGCATGCTATGGTTCTTGCATCTTGTATCGTGTGTGACTAGAAGTTCTAAAGAATTTTGTGTTGAGATTTAAAGGTATGAAATTGTGTCCCTTAAACATTTAAGATCCGTGTCACTCTTGTCATCATGTTTGGAGAGCATAAAACAAGTATCAAGAGTAAAGATTATATCTCAAAGTTATGGTTTATTACATGGCACAAACTACGATGTAGGTATTTTCTTCATATTGTTAGATGGTTTTTCACTCTCAAAAGATAGTGTGTGTCTCCATGGAGAGCTGAAGTTGATAATGTTAGGTGAGTTTGTGTCTGTGGTAAGTAAAGATATCCTTCAAGAAATGAAAATTTATTATAAGGTGTTTCCAAGACTATGACAAAGTGTTTTAGGTGTGTAATTTTTTTCTCCAATGAACATCATGCCTCAAGTATCCTGAAGGAAAGATCACGAGTGTATGAAGGAGGTCAAAGAGGTTGAAAGGAAAATTTTTAATGAAGCATTTTAAGACATGAGGAGTAGCTTCTTATGGTGCTAGTGACCTTTGTTTTATGATGTTTATACTATGGTATGGTATTTTTAATGCTTTAGTGTCTAAGATAAGAATACTTAAGATACTTTGAGTTCTTATATGTCCTTTTAGTTCATAACCAATGCTTAAGTCGATTAGAGGTAAAATGGTATGCAAGTATCCAAGAAGTTACAAAGGTTTGAAGATGTTGTATAATGTCTTTTTCCCTCTTCAAGATGTCTCATGAAAGTGATTGATGGCTGAGAAGTTTTGATTATGATACTATGAGTGTCTTGTTCAAATACCAAGAAATGATCTTTAAGATTTTAGAATTCATCAAGGGTTCATCTAAGAAGTTTGATCTCGTGGAATTTGAAAATCTCTATCATACTATAACAGTGATATGGATAAAAAATGTTTCTTGAAAGACTGTATTGTTGTCATATGCTTCAAGGAGGATGGGCCAAACTTGTTCGGATATTTCGAATGAAAAAAGGAGGAAATTATGAGGTTCAAACAAAGTATGGTTTGTGTCTTTGCAACATTTTCAGAGACAATGTATCTCATTGTGTTTAAGGATATCAGTCGTAGCATCTTAAGGGGAGAGTATGAGTACTCATAAGGTCATTGAAGTTCTCAAGATGGATAAAAGGAAGAGGTATGTGAGTTATTTCTATGATAGTGTAAAGGTTCTATATCGAATGTAATGAGAAATTGAAATCAGAGGTATGTAGGTTATAACAGAGACAAGGGATTCAACTTATGACTCTCAAACAAGAAACGGAGGTCTATGAGAAGCTAAAAGGAAGAATAAACTATGGTGAGGTAATTTGTATGCTTAGGTGATTAAAGTGGCATGAAAAGAGGTTGTATAAGCTGAAATATTGCTTTAGAGACTGATAATGTACTTATGTGTCTCCAAGGCTAGTGAAAGGTAAGAAGCTAAAAAATATATTTCCACCTAAGAAATCTATAAGGATTGAAACCATGATGTATGTGGATATATAGAGCTTGGTGAAGTTTGAACAATAAACACTAAATAATTTGTTTAAGGACGGAGGTCCTAAAAAGTCATTTGATAGCATTGAAGACAGAATTGTGATTCTTGAGCTTGTGCAAGACATAGATGGTGATGAATAGCATGAATGAAAGAAAAGAGAATGTGTATCAGCTCAAGTGAAACATTATTGTTTCTCTCACCATGTCCAAAGGATCATTTTGTTGTTGTTATAGTCAAAGAGAAGTCAATCCAGGTCCCAAAGGGAAGTTTTGAGCAATTAAGTCAAGTAAGTTGTGTTTTTTAGCGTTGTTGTCATTGACACTAGTTGTGTGTTGTCATTTTTATGTAATGGATTCATTTTATCCTTTTTCATAGATGGAAAGGGGGAGAATCTCACAAACATGGGAAATAGGTCATGTAGGTGTTTGTCTTGTTGGTTTCCATCAATGTTTTTGAATGATGGTTGCCATCAATGACAAAGGGGAGATTGTTGGCCATTGTGGGGTTGTGTTGTCATTGATGTCAACCCCCATTGATGGAAAAGGGTGTCATGGTGTCATATGAGTCTCCATGTGATTTTATTCAGTGGTCAAACATGAAGGTTGATTAGTAGTGTCAAGTTTTAGTGAGTTCAACAATGTCATGGTGCATGATTGAGTATGTTGAGTCATAGTATGAGGTCTCCCAAGATGGTTGTATTATGTCATGAGGTCATACATATTGCATATGACGTGTCATGATTATACATGGGTCTTCATTAAGTCAACATTGTCATATCAATGTTGAGTCAAGTCATTTCATGCTTGTTTCTAGCCCTAAAGCATCTAGAATGAGGTAGAGGCATGAGATTTAGAGCTGATGATTCATCTTAAAGAATGGTTGCAGCATGGTAGTGTACCTAAGGTTTATGGTGAGTTTCAGGCCATAATTCAAAGGTTAGATGCATATTTTAGGTATTTGGGAAGCAAACAGTTGAGAACATGCAGTTTAGCATGGGTAAGTCGATGTGCTAGAGAGTTTGAGAGTTATATGAGTTGGATGGTGCTTATGGATAGGTAGAAGATGTTTTCATGGTGGTTCATTACAATTTTCATGTCATTATGAAGAAGGAATTGTAAGTTATCCAAATTTTGGCAAAACTAGGTAAGAAACAGTATGTTTTTGTGATAAAAGTTGACATTTTGATGCTCGTTGTGGACTATATGATTTGAAACCCAAGCTAAGAGTAGTTTGTAAAAAAATCTTATATCAACCTAGTTTTGATCGGTTCCTTAAAAGTGATGATTTGATGTTGTATAGTACTCTTCCGGTGATCGAAAATCAACAAAAAAATTCTTGTCCACGGACCCCTATAGGCTTTAAATTCTTTTCCGAACTTACCCCATTAAAATCAAATTTAAGCAATGCAAGAATTAAAACACACTACACACAGGTTTTTAATGGAGTTAGGTAGAATGCCTACATATCTGGGTTCATTAATAGAACCGATATATTATTTACTTCCACAATCTGCAACAAAATTACAATCTAATCATGATAATACTGAATACAAAATGGAACGAGAACCTGAACACCAAGTAGCTACCCTTGTAGATTTGATCTAGTATTCTAGCTATGAATACCTCAACACCTCCGTTGCATGATGTTAAGTATTCTTCCATAAACCTCCATGCTTATGTTGTATGCATAAAGTGTTAAGTCTCCAGATATCAATCAGACATTAATTGTCGCCAACGAGCTCAAAATTGAATAACGACCCTCCTCCAAAGCTAACGGTCTAATGACTCATCCAACGTACTCGAGGTTACGAGTTCTACCACTTCTCTGTGTTTCTTCATGACCCTTGGCTCCATGGAGTCTTTGGGCTCTAGCTTGAGAAGTCTCTTGATCGGTGAGTTAACAAATAATAACTCCGAACTATTTGAAGATGCCTATTAAATAATAGGTCTTATCTTCATCTTGCCGATAACAAATAATATCGGTCCTCAATATGCCTATAAAAATAAATAGGACTTACTTCTCCATGTATTTACTATATAAAATAATATAGGTCTTTGGGAGTACCTATCAACAATAATAATAGGCCTTCTTCATCTTTCATGCCTATAACAAACAATATAGGCCTTATATAATGCCTATAATAAAATATAGGGCTTACTTTAAAATAATGCCTAAATAAAACATAAATATATGCTTTATATATTTTCTCTATCCACAACGCCTATAATATAATAAGGCTTTTGCCTCCATAATGCCACTATAATCACGCCTTAGAACTTCAAGTTGTACTCTTTAGCTCAGGCTTGTAGCATTTCTTCACTGGAGAGATCTCGGAGCTTCAATAGTGCCATTAGTACTTATGTGAAAATGCCTATAAAAAGGCCCTCATAACATTCACTCCCATATATGCCTATATTAATATAAATATAGGTATTTATATTTTCATCCATAATATGGCCTTTAATATTTTCTAAGGCCTCGCATTATTCCCTCATCTCTTTTTTCTCCTCTTGGCTTACTTCAAGAGAGAGGCTTGAATGGAGGAACTTACTTTGAAGCTTCAATGAGCTTTTCCGTTCTTGAATGGAGGGAGGTTGGATTTTATAGCCAAGTTTGGCCTACTTATCCTATTGAAAAGCCCCATTGTCCATCTCATACCTCAACCAAATCATTGGTCGGTTTGGTTGGGCTGTTCGCAAGATAAGGGGAGGTTGCTGAGTTTAACTCCCCACCTCCTTTTTGGATGGTTAGTTCAATGACCCCGACCGTTGTGACCTCACCGCCCACGTGTCCACTCAATGACCCATCCATGGTGACCCATTTGTTGTGTTGAGCCCTCATTGCACCCACATCTACAATTTCCGATGTGGTTTTGGCTAAATAATTTGGCCATGTGGCTTAATCCCACATTTGCACTGGGGAAATGATAAGGGAAGGATTTAAAAATCCTTTATCCATTTATGTATAGCATGCTTTTGGGCCACATGCTCTCACTTTTGTCAACCGCTTAATATGGAACAACTCATCCATAGCTCTCTTAGAGATTGTCGCATGACTTAAACTCGGTGCATAAAAACTCATCCAATGTAGCAATATAGCTCGATTACATAGCTCGAAAATGCATAACTCGAATTAGCCCGAAATATCTCGATACATAGCATTTTTGCCGAGTTAATCTGATGGAGAAAAATGGTGGTAGGCCACATGGTGGCTTGAGGACCCACCATGTGGCATTTTTTTTTTGATCGGTTGACGATGGCGACTAACCTACATAACTACGAGTGTCAAATATCGAAGGTATGAAACTTCAACCCATGTTTGTCACCTTCATAGCCGATTTTCATCTTGTCACTTATTCTCCAAAATTTCCTCCGAATCACACCTCCCCAATGGGAAAGGCTTTTCATCCCAAAAATATTGTGAACTCCAAATCAAGTTGTCAATAAGATATCTACGCAATATAATACCAACTCCACTATTAAACAACTAATGGCTCGATCTTTGGGACATGTGGCACTTTGAACCATGCTTCTTCCTTTTTCTATATTTTCATATTTTCCTTTGGGCTCTTATAATGTAACAATCCCCGATGATTTTACTACCACATTTTCCTACTAAGGTCTTTTTCCCAAACAGAGGAGGAATATATCACTACATATTCCCTCTGGGGGTCTTACACTTCAGAAACATATAGTCTGCATGGAAGTAGATATTATCACATCTTCCCTAAGAGGGTCTTACACTTTGAAAAACACTATGGAAATATGTATTGTTACATTTTCCCTTCATGAGGTCTTACACTTTAGCAATACTTAAACATCACCACATCTTCCCTCTAGGGGTCTTACACTTCAAAAGATGTCACGTCCATGATGATCAACTACCATTATGTTGTATGGTCATAATGCCTTTACACAGAACAAATATTTGAGTTGATCTCTCATAAGATCAATAATGGTGACTTCAGCCCCTTTGCACGGCTACTACCTCTACACGGTATGAAGCTTCTTATTGACAAAGACTACCAAGTACCACTCTACTGTGTGGCCATAATGGGCCTCTTCATAGAATGAAGATCCGACCTGATGTCAGATGCCAACGGTGATCAACTACCATTCTATTGCATGGTCAAAATACCTTACATGAATGAAGATCCGAGCCCACCGGTGAGCTCAACTATAGCACAAACAACGACAAATCTCAAGCTTATAAATATGAGTTAAATCCTGTATCCAAGTTGTAACAGGAACTCAAAATCTAATTAGGAGATATAATGTAATAATCCAAATATAAATGTTTTAAAAATACTGAGTATGTTAAACATGTACCCCAACCTATCCACCAATCTGGACTCCAAAAGTACAAGCCGATGTCATCATGGTTAAGTCATCCTACACTAATCAACCTACTTGGAGAATAAGCAGGTTTCCGGTAAAAACAACCGACTCTCTAATACCAACTTGATCTGAAAATTGACCAAATTTATTTTTTTCTCGACCATGACCCCTATAGGCTTTAAATTATTTTCCAAACTTACCCCATTAAAATCAACTTTAAGCAATGCAAGAATTAAAACACACTACACACAGGTTATTAACGAGTTAAGAAGAATGCCTACGTCTTCGGGTTCATTAATAGAACTAATATATTATCTACTTCCATGACTACAACAAAATTACAATCTAAGCATGATAATACTGAATACAAAATGGAACAAGAACTTGAACACCAAGTAGCTACCTAGTAGATTCAATCCAGTATTCTAACCATGAAGACCTCAACACCTCTCCATTGCATGGTGCTAAGTCTTCTTCCAGAAACCTCCACGCTTCTATTGTGCGGTGTTAAGTCTCCAAATGTCAAGACATTAATTTTCACCAACGAGCTCAAAACTAAATAACGACCCTCCTCTCGAAGATAACGGTCTAACAACTCATCCAACGTACTAAGGTTTGAGCTCTACTACTTCTTTGTGCTTCTCCATGACCCTCAGCTTCAATGGTGTCTCGAGATCCGGCTTGATGAGTCTCTTGATCGGTGTGTTAACAAATAATAACTCCCAAATTATTTGAAGATGCCTATTAAATAATAGGTCTTATCTTCATCTTGTCGATAACAAATAATATCGGTCCTCAATATGCCTATAAAAATAAATAGGACTTACTTTTCCATATTTCCTATAACAAATAATATAGGCCTTTGGTAGTGCCTATCAACAATAATAATAGGCCTTCTTCATCTTTCATGCCTATAACAATTAATATGGGCCTTATACAATGCCTATAATAAAATATAGGGCTTACTCTCAAATAATGCCTATATAAAATATAAATATAGGGATTATGTATTCTCTCTCCACAACATCTATAATATAATAGGGCTTCCGTCTCAATAACGTCGCTACGATCACACCTTTGTCTCGGGCTTGGAGCATTTCTTCACTAGAGAGAACTCGGAGCTTCAATAGTGCCTTTAGGACTTATATGAAAATGCCTATAAAAAGGCCCTCATACCATTTGCTCCCATATATGCCTATATTAATATAAATATAGGTCTTTATATTCATATCCTCCATAATATGGCCTTTAATATTTTTAAGGCCTCACATTATTCCCCTAACTATTCTTTTCTCCTCTTGGCTTACTCGAAGAGAGAGGCTTCAAATGGAGGAACTTGCTTTGAGCTCCAATGAGCTTATCCATTCTTCGAATGGAGGGAGGTTGGATGTTATAGCCAAGTGCAGCCTCGCTTATCCTATTGATAAGCCACATCATCCATCTCATACCTCAACCAACTCACCGACCGAGTTGGTTGGGCGGTTCAAGATCAAGGGAGGTCGCGGGTTTAATACCCATGCCTCCTTTTTCACCGGTTAGTGCAACGATCCTAACTACTATGACCTCACCTACCCATGTGTCCACTCGGTGACCTATCCATGTCCACCCCTTTATTGTGTCGATCCCTCAAACTACGTCCACGCCCGTCCGCTTTGCCATTGTGGTTTTGACTAAGTCGTTTGCCTTGTGGTTTACTCCCACATTTGGGTGGGGAGAGGATAAGGAAAGGCTTTAAAAATAATTTATCTAACTATGTATAGCATGGCTTTAGGCCACATCCTCCCACTTTTTCTAGTAGCTTAATATAGAACAAGTCGTCCATAGCTCGCTTAGAGATCGCCCTTACATAACTTGAACTTGGTGCATAGCAACTCGTCTAATGTAGCAATATAGCTTGGTGCATAGCTTGACAATGCATAACTCAAAATATCCCAAAATAGCTCAATACATAGCTTGTCGAGTTAAGCGATGGAGAAAAATTTTGGTAGGCCATATGATGGCACGAGGACCCACCACATGGCATTTTTTTATCGGATGACAATGACGACTAACCCGCATAACTATGAGTGTCAAAGACCAGAGCTATGAAACTTCGACCCATACTTGTCACCTTTGCCAAATTTACATCTTGCCACTTGTTCTTTGAACTTTCCTCTAGATCATCTAGCTTTCTTGAAAGGTATGTTTGAGCATGTGGCAATATGTGGGCCCTACCTAAAAATGTAAGTTTCTCGAAGAGTTTCGGTTTGAAGAAAAGTTATCCAAAAATGATAATGGCTAAATTGGAATTATGTGATTTATGTGAGTTCTTATTGATGTCCATGAAGTTTTAGGACATGTTCATGCAGTACATGGTCATTTGAGGTCCATACTGAGTTGATTGGTCAAAGGGAAATTTTGAGGCCATAAAAGTAGTGCTCGATAAAATGGTCATAATGAAGCTTCGAGGGTGGAGTTTTGAGTTTATTAAAATTGTTTCAAAAATATTATTTAGATATATTTATAATGATGCATGGTTTTATTCTTGATGAGTTCATTTGATATGGTTTCCAGGTCATTATTTAGATAGGATTTTTTTGGCGGTGCAAGACAAGATGTGGTTTGGTGAAAGTTTTGAGTTTTTGAAGCATGATATGAATTTTTTTATGCTTTCTATCATCTGGAATGTTCATAGGGATGAATTGTTCATCAAATGAATCAATGTTTAGGTCTTGAATATATATATATAAATATGAGCTAACCTTTGGAAACCGATTTTTGGCGGAGTTGATCTAGTGAAGAGAAAAGTAGTTGTGGTTTGAGAATTAGGTGGACTAAATGTTTATAACTTTCTTATAAGTGTTCTACAAGTTTTGTAATTTCTATCAAGTGTTACACGGTATGGTTTTCTCATGTTTAATTTATTTATTGGCCTTATGAAGTTTTCGGGGTGTTGAAGGATGTGGGAAACGACTTGAGAATTACAAAGCTATTTGGGCCCAGTAAATGAAATAATTTGATTGGTTTATCAAATGAATGAATGTAAAATGATATTTTAATCATATTTAAGGGTTTTTTTGTCTTGATTATGTTTTGATTTGATGTAAGGGCATTTTTATCTTTATGCCCATGGGGTTTTGAGTCATTTTTGGCACATATAATAATAATTTTAGTTAGGACGACCTTATTAGGTAAATTGTGACTATTTTAATGAATGTTATAGAGATGTATGGGTTGAATTCATCATGAGGACTTACCTCCTTTGGGTTGGAAAGAATATTTGCATATAAAAGTGAAGTTTGAGCTCATTTTGTGAGCTAGTCTTGCATGGGTGAAGAGTGCAACCCATAGGTGAGTGAATAGCAGGTATGAGGGAATATTTTGAGAGATTATCGGATGTGCTACAGGTATAATAATTTTATAAGACATGTTTGTAATTATTTAGAGGCAATACAAGTCCAAGAAGACAAAGAAAGAGCAAGATTGAAGATCTAGGGTTTGAGCAAAGTTATGTGAGCTAAATAAGTGATCTCTATCGGTTATCATAGGAGCATTATTAAATATCAACATCATAAGTAGTTTGAGTTTGTTTTTGGTCATCCTAGAGGGTTGTAGCCTCCTTGTGGAGTGGGTGCTTCACTAAATTAGGGGTTGATGCTCCTTATAGAGTTGGTGCTCTACTAAACTAGGGGTTGTTGATCCTTGAAAGTTTATGCTTCACTAAGTTAATTTTCATTGTATCATATAATTAGAGTTTCAGTAGTTTTTCTTCCCCATGAGGGTTTCCCACTTATATCTTGTGTCTATGTGCCTCTTCTCATGTGTTATGGTTATTTTGATGTTTTGTGCACACTAAACAAATAATGGTTGTATGTATGTGATTGGTTACATGTTCATGGTTTTTATATTAATGGTTAATGGAATGACAAATTTTTAGGACTGATTCACCCCGCCCCCCTCATTCCATTGTTCTTCCAAAAGTCCCATGGCTTGCGCATCCATTTAAGCATATTCCCCTTAGTGTAGACACTAAAAATACACACTCTCTAGACTCATTCACGATTGTCAAACAATTGAAATACACCACTATATTGTTTCATCCCAAATCAAGAAAGTCCTTGACCGAATTCACCCACTAGTAATCTTTAATTAATTAATTTGATTAATTATCTAACACCCACATTTTCCAAGTCATCACACCCTATGTCTAAACAATTGATTAAATAAATCAATTTCCTATATTATACCTCACCTTCACTTATCCCCATATGAACTCACCATGTCACACTAGTTAAGTATAGTGTTAACTAGGAAACCTTCTAAATACCTATCCTAACCACCTTTATCCTCATCCCTATTTCACACTTATTGCAACAAGTTTAAAATAGGGAACCTACTAAAATCATCCCCACATCTACCCTAACTACCTCTATCCTCATCTAAACTCATATCAAGTGCTACGAGTTATCATACTACAATCTTTCAAAATCTCTTGCAAATCAAGTTCAAAATGGAAATAAAATCACCCTTGTCATCCCCTAACTCGAATTCACCAAAATTGTCGAAATTCACCCGATCTCTAGTGATCTATATAAGCATACTTCTCTACCTCTTTTGGGGGGATTTTACAAGGAATTCACGACCATTTACAAACATCTTCTGTATTTCTAAGTCTCGAGATTTTCAACAGAGCACCATTCTTTGCTATCTTGCATCAAGGTGATCATCATATCGCCGAGTGTTTTTGTCCACACACCTTGGAGAATTTTCACTCATTTATCACTTATTGCGACATCTTGTCAATCACCCACCAAGGTAAACTTTGTTTTATTGGTTTCTTCTTCCATGTTCAGGTAACTCTACTTGTTTTCTTATCACAAGTCTCATTTAAAGCTTCAAAATCATTACAGTTACAAATCAATTGAATTACATCCTTTGTTTTATCAACATGTTAGTATTGGCAAGAATCATTATTTAGAATCATCTGGGATTCGTGAACAATCTTTTTCTCTCACAAATTTATCCAAATCTATTTAATAATCTATATCTATTTCCCTTGATTGATAACATTTGATCAAGTATGGATGCTTTCAGGATGGCTATAAGTGGACTTAACCACCCCATCACACAGACATAAATTCACTCCCAATCATCCAACATCCTTTGCACTAGGAACAATATGACTTATTACATGACTTGGAGTTTTGTGCCATCCACACGGTGCTCATTGATCGACTAAAGACTATATTTGCATCAACCCAGAAGATTTGAGAGGCCATTAAAGAGTTCTGGGAAGCCTATTATGAAGTACAAAGACACATAAAAGCTGATTAAGCCTTGTTCAGCACTAATACAAATTAGAATTTGACATACATGAAGTCGAAACACTACATCCGAGTCAAAAGCTAGGAGTGAAATTAGCCTCGTAGATTTTGATTCCAAATTTTCCCGTAAGTACGACATGGAGGAGGAGATTTCTCACTTCTTCATCGATGATTACATCAAATAACCTGACTCATATTTTATTGAGGATGATGACCTAACTTGCTCAATGGGCTCTAACTTTTATGAGAATCTAGATACTAACCTAGATTCTAATTTTAGGTTCTAGACATATTTCCTTTCATATCATCATCATTATCAAATGATATATGTAATAGACTAAATAAGTGACAAACATTTGATCACATTTTCATATATCTTATATTGTATCCTATTTTCATGAATAAACTTAAGTGTTTTTAAAATGGGTTGACATCCACGTAAGGAAGTCCTTTGGCTTCTAAGAACTAGCCTTTGCCAGAAACCCACCTATCCATATTATTAATTCCATCTTGTGTAGTGTTTGTGATTGCTGATTTAGTCACAAGAAAATAATTTGATCCATTTTTCATGAAGTGCAACAATCAACATCCAACATGATCACCCATGGGTACCTTGGAAACCCCATCATAATCAAGGTTGATCCAATTTTATTTCCTTATGATATCCATCCAATTGCAAAGATGAAATTTTCATCAACATTTTGGCATGCCCGATGGGACCCTTGTCCCTTAATTCTCTACTTCATTTCATCAACTAAATAGTATTTGTTTTTCTAATTCATTGTGTGATAATCATCACCTACGATTGGGAAATTGCCATTGATTTGACTGTATGTTTTTCTTATATATAGTTTCATAGTTTTCTTTTCACTCTTTCCATTTTGTTTTCAATTTTCCTAACCTATTTACAGGGCACTGTTACTATAAATCATTTTTTACGAGTTTTGAGATTATTGGCTTCTAAAAAAAATTGCTAAAACCTAAAAAAAGGAGCGATCTCACGGTAAGTCTTAATCCCTCTTTTTGCTTTCCATACTACATTTTCATTTCCTACTTCTCATAAAAAATAATACTTCATTTTGGGTCTTAAAATGAACCATTTCATACTTCTTGATCATATAATTTTAATTAGGAAGTTAACTTGTTGCATTCACTTATCTTTCCCCACACACAACCAAATCACTTCAAAATCAAAAAAACATTCAAATAACTCCCACCCAGGTGAAAACTGATTGGGATTTCATCACCCAACAAAGAAACTAACTCGATGTTCGGATGAGTATAATCTCTGCCTGGCAGTATATATTGGCTCAACACCTAACTCCCTTATTGTGGGGCCGTGAAGTGAGGGGGTAGGCCCCAATATCACACTCGTACCAGTAGCAGTACAGAGTTGGGCCTCATGTACCTTTAGGTATATCGAGGACTCTACCCTTAAACATTCCTAAAACCAACCATAGACAACCATTTCTTAGGACCTTTGTTAACCATCTTACACATTTCACTTTTTCATAATTAATCAAGATAAATATAAAACAACTTTTTGCTTGCTTTTGCTTGTTGTTTGTAAATCAACACAATTAGTTATTTTCATTTTCTAGGTGTTTGTGTGTTTTTTTATCATGATACTTACCAGACAACAAGCTCACAATCAAACTTTTGAAGACATGTCCACCCGCCACCTACATTTCAGCAACATTTTCCACCATTCCCTTCAACATTTTCCACACCAATGCAACCACAAACCCCATTTTATCAAACAATTACATCCACTCCCCTTTCTAATACCCAACAAACTTGGAATAATGAAGAAATGGGACAAATATTTAATTCCCCACATCAATATCATGGTAAAATCCCTCATATGTTTGGACTACAAGGAATGAGAACACCCCTTTTCTCCTAGTTCTCAATCATAAGCATCGAACCTCCTTTTCTATAATAGGGGAGATCATGTCTTTGAAGAAATGTTAGATTCAAATCCTATTTCTCTCAATGCTTATCTAGCAGCTAGAAATGTTCAAATGCAACCATTTACACCCCAACCCATTCCATACACCTATAATCATCATCTGCCATTATTGCATGTCTCATCAATCAAAATCGAGAACCAGTCACTCAACAATTGTATTCATATACTCCAAAAACCAACCTGAAACATCAAACGTCAATCCATCCTGCATTCTAACCAATCTGAAGCATCAAATGATCAATCTACTATTCAATCCCATACATCGAGGTCTCTTCAATCCCTATTTATGACCTTCACAATGATTTCATCACAAAACACATCTGCCCAACAATATACATCTTCACCAAGCCCTTATGTTGGTTCTACACCTCCCCTAAGCAATACCACAACTTCCTTTCCTACTCGCGAGTCTCTTCACATGTACAAACACCTTCATCATGTACCATGGCATTCTTTTTTTATTGTAACTTTGCAACTAGTTACTAGCCCCATTCAAAACATAACCATGTCTATCCCTACAACTACACCACTAGTCAATACTAGTGTTATTGCTAGCACTCACCCTATTTCACAATACATACCACAACCATCCCAACCACTAATCTCCATGCCATAATCTACACCTCTTCAAAACATTCCACAACATAGTATACCACAACAAAACATTCCACAGGCAAGCACCATCGTTTGTTTCCTCTATTATATCCTTCCAATAGTCACTTACATATTCAACCACTTACTTATACATCCATTTCATTCATTACGGTATCACTACATACAACCCTCATGACCTTTAGCTTCCAAAAAAAAAAATCCATCTTATCAAAATACCCCATAACAAAACATCCCTCATCAATAACATATACACATAGCAAAACATCCCACAATACCATATACCTCGACATACATGCCTCAACAAAATATTCCACAATATAACAACTCACAACATAATGTCCCTTACTAACAGAATATTCCTCAACATAATGTCCCCAAAAAACATTACCTACCAGTGAAGATATTCCTAGCAGTAGTATCAGACATACTCACAACCTAGCCAATTTCTATTCAACCTAGCTCGTCCTCACAAGTAATAATATAAACCTAATCCTCTCAAAGCCTTTTGAATCACATATATAGTCTCTAAGTGGCTTCATCTTCATCCAAGAATGTTCTCTCCTATGACTAGATTTACAATGAGCCCATTCACCCTTCAGTACCATACAAATCCTATCCACCTCACTGGGAACTTCCAAAGTTTATTAAGTTTTACAAGGAATATCCCCAACAACACATCCATGCCTTTTGTCATCACGCATGTTATCTAATATCTCACAATCAAGACCTCATGTTGAGGACCTTTCCCATGTCCCTTGTCGGTCCTGCCTTGGATTGGTATAATAATATTCTACAACATTCCTATTCTCCTTTACATAAATTTACTCATCTCTTCTTAGAACACTTTTCCATAAACATAGCCCGCAAAGTCACCATCAATGACATATATGCCATCAAACAATTTGAAGACAAATCTATTGTTGATTTCGTTGCTCACTGGAGAGGTGTAGTCAATCAACTATCCTTTTCATTACCACAAATAAAATCAATGAAGTATTTGTTGTACATGCTAAACATATTTCATCCACATTTCAAATCCAATCATTTCAAACTTTGATGAGGCTTTCACCATGGCCCATAAATTGGAATTACAAGCCTTAGAAGATGGTCGGGTTAAACATCCTTCCTGAGAAACCAAAAGTTGAGTTTCCATCTAAATCAACATCCAGCCTCGATAAGTCTAAAACATCTGCAAAAGTCATCATAGTTAAATTTCTCCCAAAGAAAATCCCACTTTTGAATGCTCATGTCAACAACATAGCTATACACCTATAGGAGAGACTTTAGTACATTTTTTTACAAACTTCTTTCCACCAACATGATATCTATCCCACCTATCCGACCCATTGACACATCAATATCTAAACCTATTTGGTATTGAGCTAATGATTATTGTAAATACCATAGGGTTAATGGGTATGACATTGAAAGGTGTCACACATTCCATAACGTACTTCAAGATTTGATCGATAAGGGTGAACTCCACTTAGATAATCCAAATGCACCCCCAAATCAAAATATTGACATATTTAAACAACCTTTTCCAAATCACCCCTCATCTTTAGATAAACCACAAACAAACATTGTTCTATCCATCAATACAATAACCAAGATAGAAACCACCCCTGAACCACCATGCTTCTTACCAAATCAAAACCCGCTGAATCAACACGAGTACTCAATGAGCCTAAAACTACGACTATTGAGCCTTTGTACACTAAAAACATCACTAAGACTATCCATGCACCCTCATCACATGCCATTACCAAATCTGAACATGTATCCTCTATGCCTCTCGAACTACACCCAAAGTCACATCCACTAAGCAACCCAAAACACCCTTGACCTCGAGAAAAATATAACTCTTCCACATCCTTCATCAACTACATCTGGTCCATCAAAAACCACAAAAGTACCTCATAAATAGGGTTTTGCTCAAGATACGATTTTCCATATCAAAACCTTTTGTGTGCACCTATACTCCCTTATACATGTTAATCACCCTATTATTTTAGGATCAAAATCCACCTACCAAACCCCTACATTAAGTCCATATCTACACCGTTCACATAATCCAACTATCCTACACCTACCATTCCATAAAAAGCATCCCATCTTTGGGTCCTTATCCCTCACCTATTATGTCATCGAACTATCCTCACCAATGGTCACCCATGCGGGGTCCTCGTCCTCCATCCATGCAATGTCTAGAAAGCCTCCATGACCATGAAAAATAATCAATTTATAGCCAAATTTTAACCCCCTCCCAAGGAAAATGTGAATAAAACTTTTTATCATCCACGTCTACACCTAGGGGGCATTATGCCACCATCTTAGATGACCTCCTTCAGTAGTCACTTATTATATTATCACCTCCTAAGTCATTTTATCATCAAGGATGGAAACCTATCTGGTATGACTTTAATGTTTTCTGTGATTACCACAAAACATGAGGCCATTCCATAGAGGATTGTAGGGCCTTTCACTTAAAAGTTCAAGAACTTGGCATTCCACTCTTCCTTCCTTCTCAATCAAAATGAAAACAACATCAACATCATCATCATCAAATCTTGGAAAATACATCCCTAAAATTCATGTTCATTAAGTCGAAGTTGTACATATCACTACCCGTTCACAAAATTATGAAAAAGAGTCATTTGAGTCTAAGAAAAGTAAAAACTTTCATCGTTATACCCCACCTCTTGAATTATCAACTTCATCTGATAAACCTAAGGTATCTATTTCCTTAGCTCTCAAGGAGTATCAATCAAACACCGTCATCCAAAACCAAAATTTCAATACAAGAATCGATACCCCCTTTCACTATGGTACAAAAGGTTCTTATCAAACAACTACACCAATCCCCATTAGGATGTCACTTTATGAACTAGTTTAAATGTCACCATTTCACAAGCATGTTATGTTAGAAGCCCTTGATCCATCATTTTGTACTGACCAATAACCCTAAGTTGTCCTTTCAAAAACTTTGTAGGTTCCCTTAAGGCATCCACCGATATATCATTTAAACCATATGAAATTACCTCTCTCAGACCAAGGACCATGATCTCCCTCTCTTCATTACTACTCAAATCAATGATATTTCCATTAAGAGGGTCATGATTGATGATGATGTCATTATTTACATTATATCATATCCTCCCTTTCCTTTTACCAACTTAAACTTCCCAACACTATTATCACTCAAACTCCAGTCTTATTACAATCCTTCAATGACATTATCACACCCACATTAGGCACCATCATACTCCTACTTAAATTCTGCGTCAAAACCCTACTAGAGCTCTTATACATTATAGAAGAAGAGTTTTCAATACAATATGTTGTTAAGACACCCTTGGATACACACCATGTGTTGTGTTCCTTCTACCCTCCATCGTTGTCTCAAATATGAACATGATGGTGGGCCTTTCACTTGTCCCCCTTGATCAAATCCATTCGTTGACTATTACATGATGTACCACCCAAACAACATTCTAGTACCTAAATCCACACCTGAGTCATCTGATGGAGTGTCTACTAGCACATATATCCCTTCTTCCAGCTACGGATGATTCCTCTCTCAGTGAGGCTATAAAACATCTTACATTGGGAATACCATCTCCTCATGCTTAAATCCATCCCTTCACCTAAAACATATGGTCACCCTGAATAAACAACCCATGTATGACCCAAACATAGGAGATGTTATCTCTTATGGTCCTACTTATCTCAAAAAAACCTTGTCTATGGGGACTCAATAATCCTCCATCCCATGTTATTGTCAACCCACACCATGCCATGCCATTCACATTAAATTTCAAATCCCTTGACAATCCAAACTTCACCCATATGTATCTTCATCGTTGCGTATAGAGAGGTTTTGGCCTCAGTCATTATGAACAAGGAACCCATGATCAACTCATCCTATGTTCTCTTAAATCCTATGAGAAAATTGGTTTAGGTTATAAAAAGTTCACCTCCTGGAATGTGCAAAGGCACTACATCTGAACTTGCCACATCCATAACTATTTCAAACTAAGAATCATCCTTAAACAAACTTCGAAGATCCTATGGACATAGAAAAACATTGTACCCATCCCACATAACATTTTTTTTTAATCAATGATGTATCTTTAGGGCCACTCACTTATCAATCGATCTAATCTCACTCACTGAAATCATTACCCCTTGTTTGGCTAGAAATGGTTGATGAGGATTCACCTATTATAGATATCCTCCAGTGTCAGGATGACCAGGATATCCTTTCCCATATGGGATTTGAATATCATTTTCTTTATAAATCCCTACCATCTGACACACCAACTCTCCTTAACGAATCCACCCTCAACATTAACTTAGGCACCCCTCAAGATCCTCACATAGTTAAGGTCAGTCAATCTCTAGATCCACTAAGAACTAAATGATTTCACTTTGTTCTTAACAAAATATCACCAAGCCTTCACCTGGTCATACAATGATATGCCTAAAATTGATCCTAACATTTTTGTACACAACATATTCACATATCCTGATGTTAAGCCATTAAAAAAAACTCCATAAAATACATCCTCATATAGCTCTCTTTGTTAAAGAAGAGTTACAACGCCTTTTATCTGCTAACTTTATCATACCCATTGACTATCCACAATGGGTCTCCAACATCATCCCCATAACTAAAGCTTCAGGAAAAATTTGTATTTGCACAGACTTCAGGGATCTCAACCTCACCTATCCAAAGGATGATTTCCCTCTTCCAAACATAGATCAGCTTGTTGACCTAATAGCCAGCCATAAAATGCTTTCCCTCATGGATGGATTTTCTGGTTATAACCAAATCCTCATTGCTCCGAAGATCAACACAAAACTTCTTTCATCACCCCCTGGGGAGCCTTTTGCTACTATGGCATGTCTTTTGGTCTTAAAAATGTAGGGGCTACTTATCAATGCATGCTATGACATACATTTTTCATGACCTCATCCACAAAATTGTCAAAGACTATGTTAATGACCTTTAGGAAAATCTAAATCACAGAAAGACCATCTTGACGTCCTTGAATCAATATTCACTTGTCTCATCTAGTTTTTCTTCATCTTAATCCTGCAAAGTGTTTTTTTGGTGTTCTCATTGGAAAAATTTTAGGATTCATCATATCTATCCAAGGTATTGAAGTGGACTCAAAAAGGTTAGAGAAATCATTGAAATTCCTCCACCATCTAATATTAAACAATTGCGTAGCCTCTAAGGTAAATTGCAGCAATCCATTTGACATTTCATATCACAACTTTCGACCATTTTTAACGGTTTCACCATCTATTGCATAAGGATGTAGAGTTTCATTAGGATTCTAACTACCATAAAGCCTTCATGAAATCAAACAATTTCTATTATCACACCTCGTATGCTTACTCCACATGAAGGGGAGCCATTTTATCTATATATATCCACTTCAGAGAATGCCCTAGGAGTTATGCTTTCCCACCATGATAATCAAGGTCATGAATAGGTCGTATACTACATTAGTCGCACACTCCATGAGTATGAAACATGCTACACTGAAGCTGAAAAAATTATGTTGTGCATTATATTTTGCCACCTCCAAACTTTAACATTATCTCCTTAATCACAAGACATATGTCATCACCATTTTTAATCCACTTAAAACCATACACACTAAACCTTATCATAATGATTGCATAACTCGATGGCTTATGATCATGACTGAATTTGACCTCGAAATTATATCTCAAAAATATATTAAATGTCAAGCCATTGCAGATCATCTTGTCGATGCACCCCTTCCAAATAATCAACCACCTCATGAAAGTTTTCTGAAGAAACCATCAACAACGTCGATGAATCTGATTTCATCCCTGTTAAAATGACTCTCTTCTTCGATGGTGCTAAATGTTGGGAGGGGAGGATCTGGAGTCGTTATCATACCTCCCTAGAACATCCACTTCCACTATCATTAAAACTTAACTTTGAATGTACTAACAACATGGAAGAATACAAAGCCTTAATCATGGGTCTAAATACCGTTATTCTCTTAGGTGTTCACATCCTAGAAATCTATGGATATTCACAACTTGTTGTCAGTCAAGTCAAAGGAGAATATCAATGTATGAATGATATCCTTCAAAAATATAAAGTCATTTTCAACTTTATCCTCGGCGCATTCAACCATTATACCATTCAGGCTATTCCGCAATCTTCAAATAGTTTCGCAAACACTATGGCATCCCTTGGATCCCTTGTCCCCTTTAAAATGGAAAAATAAAAGGATAACACTAAAATGTTTGTAGTCGTTAAGTGCTTGGACCATCCTTCACATCAAAATGAGCTACCTTCCATAAATGTCATTGACAACAACCCACCTAATCTATGGTACATGCATATATATGATTATCTTGCCAAATGTAAATTACCTTCAAACATATCACGGGGGTGATAAGCGGTCATTTCTTCAATGTGTCACTCACTTTGTAATTATAGGTGGTATCCTTTATAAGAGAATTTTCGACATTATACTATTACGATGTCTTAAATCACATGAATCAACCAAAGCAATCGAAGAGGTACATGATGCATCTATGGTGGTCACTTTAGTGGAATTGTCATCACTAAAGGCATCATACGGCTAGGGTATTATTGTCCTACCATTAGGATATTGTTGCACGTATGTAAAGAAATGTGTCTAATGTCAACTTCACTTAGATCTCATTCACGTCCCTAGTCAAGCATTACAACCCGCTTGGGACTTATGGCCTTTCTCTCAATGGGGGTTAGACCTCATTGGTGCAATCAATCCAAAATCATCCCAACAACATCATTTCATTACCATAACAATGGAATACTTTACTAAATGGGTTAAATCCATCCCTTTAAATTTGACAATATCGGAACCCATCATCAACTTCATATATCAAAATATCATATGCCATTTGGTATCCCGCATAAACTCATCACAGATAATGGAAAATATTTTAAAAATAAAGAAGTTAAAAATATTTGTGACGCATTCAACATCAAACTTAGTTTCTCATCACCATATTATCCTCAAGCAAATGGACAAGATGAGGCCTCTAACAAAACACTTAATAAAATCCTTATGAAAACAATAGATGATGCAAGAGAATTGGCATCTCCAAATCCGTTTGCTCTATGGGCTTATCAAACTAGCATCCGCACCTACAGGTGCTACACCCTATTCAATTGTCTATGGCTCTGAAGCCATTTTACCTCTTGAAATTAAAATTTTGTCATCTCTAAAATTTCATCCCTAACGAAGAATATTGCCAAGACCGTTTAGCACAACTTGAATTGTTAGATGAAAAATGCTTAACACCCTTGAACATCATCAAGTCTATCAAGAACATATTAGCAAAGAATATAATAAACATTTCAAAGAGTGTGACTTTAAAATTGGTGATCTTTTACTCAAAGAAAATAAAAATGTCACTACATTAGAATGAAGTAAAGGTGGAAATTTTTCCCCAATTAGATTGGTCCATACATTATTACTCACAAGTATGGGTCAGAGCGTATCATCTCACTTCTCTTGATGGGGAACCCAAAAAGGAACCTTTAAATGCTTTGCACTTGTGGCCTTTCTACTATTAAATAATTGATTGTCATGATAGTAGTTACCTCCAAATCCTATCACTTCATCGTATCATTGTAATGATGTGGTTATCCGTCAAAGCATCATATACACGCTTTAAAGATGAGCATCATAGCTCTGTTCTTCACATCTTTCATTCCGGACAAGTTCCTTCCTTGCATGGGAAACCCCTTGAAATCATTACACCCATCCATTCCCATACCAATCAAAACATGACATGGGGCATGTGTGTGTAGTTCAGGATGCACATTTTATCCCCTCCTTGAAAACGGTTTATTAGGATTTTTCTCTCAGCTCAAAAATGTATGCAAAAATCATTTGGGTGTTCCTCTTATCAAAACATCAAAATAGACCGATCCCTTGAAGGACAATTATTCATAAATAAAAATCATTATCAAAAAATCAAAAAGTAGATTTTTCCCTTGAAGGACAACTACGGTAAAGTTATGGACCAATCCCTCGAAGGATGGCCATCTTGTCAAAAAAATTAGACCATACCCTCAAAGGATGGATACTCATGCAAAAAGGCTTCCGCTTAAACCAACTTTAAAAAGAACATCAATATCAAAAGCATCCAATAAATATTCCCGCATCGATCAACTTTCTCATTATAGAAGATTCTCAATCGAGTTTGCTTTAAATAGTATGTAAAGTTTGGGCATCCTCCTTATGAACCTATTGAAAAGGAGATCCCTTTTCTCTCACAATCGGCCTACACACACAAAAACTCTATTCCTATAAAAATAAATTCACTTAAGCCCACACATTTATCATGATTATTGGCACTACCCATTGATAATCTTATTTAACATTTGATATGGCTACAAGAGTAATTGTTCTCACACTTTTCAAAACTCATCACATATATATCAAACTATAGTGGGGCAATCGTTTCATGTTTATTTCATTTCATTAGTCACATTTTTATAAACCATGTTTTAAGATCACATTTCTAATCCATATGAATCAATAAAATATTCAACCACATTCAAACACATTTATAAGTCATATTTCTCAACATCGCACTACATATATCCATCTAAAATTAACACATCTCAAATAAAAACACATAAACATGTAAGTTGTAAAGCCCATCATCGCCGCCATATATATATATATATATATATATATATATATATATATATATATATATCAAATTTTGGTATACATCGTATATAGGTCATCATACAAAAATGGGCTTCTATGAGCCTATGACATCATATACAATCAAGTACTAAAATCCACATCTCCGATAATAGTATGGGCAATTGCCCTCTCCTCTAGGAGAAGGTGTACCTCTAATGCACGTGTCTTTGCTCCCTCCGGGAACACTTGTAACAATAACCTCAACTTTGGATCCTCCATATCCACCCTCCACTCTCTCAAGTCTCGAGGTGGTTGTCCCATGCTCACCGCACTAGCACTAGGCCTCATTGATGTTGTAGTTACCCCTTTGGCAGCTACGTAATCAACATACAATGTGGCATCTAGGTAGTTCTTAATGACCAAATCAACGTATTATTCCTGCTCTGCCCACATAAAGTCATAATGTGCCACTAAAATCATCCCACGAGGAGGAGGTATTATAAATGCTCCCCTCTACCTACCAGAACGAGCCATCACTGATAGCTCTACACTAGATATAGAAGGCCCTGTGATCCCCAAGGCCTTTCTTAATGAATCCTTATGGTCCTTGTACTTGTCTTTATCATTATAAAGCTGTAAAAGTTGTGCACAAAGTCCATCTCTCTTAATAATCAATTCATCCTTCTCTCCAATGAGGGTATCCCGAACACAAATCAAATCATTGTGCTCTCTCTAAGTCGTGTCCCTCTCTCCCTCCATTATGGCCTTCTTGGTCAGCACATTTGTGATAGCCACGGCTATAGCATCATTACCCTCACCCTCCTCATCCTCTAGTACACTGTGCTCCCCCTCCACACGAGAATGTACTTGTCGACCATCGTGTTACCATCTCATTGCTGACTTTGATCAAAATTCCCAGTGATCGATCCCACCATTCGGTAAGTTTTTAAGTCACCCCGCGTCATCAATCGGGACAATGTGGCCCTCATTATTAGGACCCATAGCCCCTTGCTTCTCATCAATAACTGTAGGCCTCACCATAACGGCCCTTAGGGTCTTTGTATCTTTATCCTCCCATCGGTGTTGCCACTGGATCTTGGGTATACCATGTGTTAGTCCAAAATGCCTCCTAACATGACAAAAACATATAAGCTCATCCTCTCCATCCTGTGACCACCGTATCCAAATGTCCTGTTATAAGCCTAGTAAGTCCTGAGGAAACTTGGGCCAATCATTGAAGTATAAGTATGGCCTCCAAACGACATCTCCCAACTGTAATCCCGACACCAAGTCTCTATAATAACCAGGCCTCTTGACCTTCCTCACATGACCCAAATTCTAGCTCCATCTCATAAAGCCAAGATGTCTCACCTCAATACCACAAGGTAGGCCTAATGGATGAGAAATGGAAATGTGCTCGTGTGCCCAACACTGCAGCAAGAATCCAACGTCAATACCATAACACTTATGGGTCATCAAGCTCACATCTCTCCGAATCTTTGTGCCAACAAAGTAAGTGCCCACTCAAATATTTTACGCCTCTCCATCATCTCTACAACAACACCTACCATCATCCAAGGAAAATGACCACCTCTTGAATCGGCAAAGCAAAACATGAAATAGTTATCATCATCATGGTCATCTATGAATAACCAGCTCTCATAGGCTCATATAACACCTAGTAATCAAATGCCCCAGATGAATATCTCACATCCCGAACATGCTCTCCATATAGTCTCTGCATAGTATCTGGTCTCTCACCCTTGGTAATATAATAAATTGCATGTCCACAAACCGGTAATCTCATAATATGATGAACATCCTCTAGAGTAATGGTAATCTCTCTAATAGGAAGCCAAAAATATTGGTGGAAGGATTCCACCTCTCTAACAACACCAATATCAAACTGCAGCATCTGTGAACCCACCTATAAGTTCACATACCACTAAAACCCACTACCTCAAGATACTCTCAATCCTCATCGATAAGTCATCCCTTGCCTCGTCCAAGATCAATGGTATATGATCACGAATAGTCAATTATGCATCCACCTACAAAATGTAAACACATAAAACAAACATTAGTACCATCACCAAAACATTAAAAATGTCATTTAGTCAAAATATTAAAACTTTAACATTATCATCCAAAATCTACTAACAACATCACGAAAAGCAATATTATCACCAACATCATCGCATGAAAAACTAATATCAACATCAACAATATCAACATCCAAAAACTAAAACATACACCTAACACTAAATGACAACCATAAACATTACACAAACTTAAAAACATTTATCAAAAACCATGTTTTTCTATTTAACATACAAACTATTTTTATCACAACACTTGACCATTGGCTCTGCAGCGTGTGAAGCTGTCTTCCAGGGATGTCGGGATCAAAAACCGACATTCAGTCTCAGACATCGATATTCATTGATCGAAATTATTCCTCTGCTGACAAGAGCGAGATCTTGCGCTTCTCTTGACATCCTGTTGTCATTTGGAATGAGAGTATTAATCTGGACTTGAGAATTTCTGTGGTCCCAAACTGAACCATGGGGTTCATGTAAGACCTGTGTAACATTCACACTCTTTGTATTATTCATCTCTCCTTGCAAAGTCTCGCGTGCATTAGATTTACCTACGCAATATGCTCAACTGTGAATTGAAATTATCGAACCACAGTCCCCAACGCTGAAGCCTATTCCAGGCTGCCTTGTTTGCAGGGTCTCCGCCATTGAGTCTCTTCTTGAAGTCCTTCAAATACGACCTTAAGATGAAGGCTTCGTCGACGGAAGAAACAAGAAAGCTTTGATTGCTTTCTTTGCTGCAAGTAGCTCCTTATGGGAAGAATGATAATTAAGTTCTGAACCTTGGAAAGCTCCAGAACAATATCTACAAACTTTTTCTTTCCCATTTTCACATTTTTCTTTAGTATGCACTGCACCAAGATCTGCTCACTTGCATCGCATTCAATAATTTTAAACCAAAGATTGCTGTGCAAAGACATAGGAGGCAGTTCTGTTACCTGTTTCTTGATTCTTCGAACTGCATCAGTCATTTCTTTGTTCCATGCTGGTGCATCCTTCTTGAGTCTTTTATTAAGCAAGACTCACATCGCCAGTGTTATGTTCGTAGGTAGAAGCCATCGACATAGTTCACACATCGAGGAATCGCTGGAGCTACTTGCCATGCAATTCATGGAAAACTCGTATCTTGCGTGACAATATCTTTGCCGCATCTCATATGTTACGAGCTTATCCTTATACCAAGAAAATTTATGTCTTCTTTAAATACTTCAATCTTTGTCAAAGACAGACATAAACCATTATCAAAAACAACCTTATAAAACTGTTCTAGATGACTGATATGTTCTTTTGGAGATTTTGAAAAAATCAAAATGTCATCTATGTATACAATAAGGAAGTCAGAAAGTTCACCAAAAATTCTATCCATAATCTTTTGGAATATGGATGGTGCTGTTTTGAGACCGAAGGGCAGAACTTTCCACTCATATTGCCCACCTGGGACAATGAAGGCTGTTTTAAACATGTCTTCTGCTTCAGAAATATTTGCCAAAACCGCTCTTGAGGTCAAACTTACTATATACTTTAGAACCTTTAATTCTACTCAAGAGATCATCCCTAGCTGGAATGGGATGTTGTACTGAAGCAATATATTTGTTGAGTGGCTTGTAATCTACCACCAACCTTTTCTTGTTCCGGATCTGTTCAGATCTTTTGTTCACATAAAATGCAGTGCAAGACCAAGGCGAATTGGACTCTGGATAAAACCACCTTCAAAGTAGCTTGAATCTCTTCTCTGCATTCTTTTCTTTCTGTGGGAGGCATCCCACGATGATGAGCCTTGAACTTGGGCACAATCTCTTTTCCATCTGAATCTTTGATCAGCTGTAAATCCAAAACAGAAATGCTTCTTTCTGTGTATGAATGCATGGGGATTTTCACTACACAAGTCATTTTTAATTTTAGAAACAATTTCTTCAATACTGACTTGGCAATTGCAATGGACTTGTGAATCCATACATTATTAACAATTTTGGATTTCTGGGGCAAAGGTACAATGGCTTGAAAAGTGTACCTCCTAGGTATCTTCTTTGGAGGATTGAACAACATGATATGGTCTTTGGAAATACTGAATGTATGACAGGCTTCTAGGAAGTTGACTCCTAACAAGCAGTCGTAATTATCCATATTATGTTGATAGAATTCAAGACTTAAAGGGATACCTTCTATATCTATTTTTACCTTGGCCATGTACTTACAGATTACTTCCTTTTTGTCAAACTTGATCTTTGTATGGGTAGAAACCCAACAATCTGTAGGTATGGCATATTGTCTGAGCAGACTGATCTCTGCTCCAGTATCAATCATGGCATCAAGCATGTATGGCTTTATATGAGGAATGCATATAGTCATAGCTACAAATGGATTTTGAGTGCAGCTAATAGTACATACCTCAGCTTCAGGTTTTCCTTCGATGCAACATGATGATATTCATTATCCAGATCTTTTCTTGGATTTTCTTTTCTTTTTCTTCTTCATCCAGCAACCTTGTGAATTCTTCAGTGGCTTTGGAGATGACCTTTTCCAGGAATGCTATTCTGTCCTTTCTCCATCTTCTGTAAGTCTCCATGGATCCTGAAATAGGATCTGAAGTTTCTCCAGGTTCAAAGTTTCTCTGCTGGATGGTATGTCTTCCACGACCTCTCCATGCTCCAAATCTGCCTCTGGTTGGAAGCTGTCTTTGTCTTATCCTCTGTTGGAATGGAGGTCTAATAGGAACTGTCTCAAATGGTTCATCAGATCGATTCTGCATGTTCTTGCAATCTAGCTTGTTCAGCTTCATTAGTCCTGATGTACTTGTCATTTAATTCTCTAAGCTCTTTGCTTAGAGCCATTTTTTCTTGCAGTGTCCACGACTGGGACAACTTTCATACACATGTAAACATTCTACTTGCCTTCTTAAATACTCTGCACTTGGTGGAATCATAGGATGTGCAAAGTTAGTGTTCATATTCACATTGAAATTATCAAAAAAGAAGAACATCACTGCCATGCCATTTGTTGTCTATCTTCTTCTTCCTCGATACTTATTTGTATCAAATTACGTTTAAATTCTCAAGAGATGCATAAGATATGTCTGAAGATAAACTATCAGAATCTGAAATAAATGCATACTCTTCATCATTAATACCTTTTATAGATAAAGCATTCACCTTTGCTTTACCTCTATCTGAATCTTTCTTTGGGGCACTTGTTTGCATAGTGCGGCCCTTTACAGATGTAGCAGGTCGGCTTGAACTTCTGATGCTTGCCGATGTGCTTAAACTTTCTGAATTTATATTTCTTTCTTGACTGTCTGTATGGAGGCTCTTTAAATCTTTTCCTTTTGAATTTCTTCTTTTTTTACGGTAGTACCGAGCATCCTCCCCCTTTGAAAATGCACAATCCTTGCAAGAGGATTTGCTTTTTCGTCTAGGATTAATTTCTAGATCAGGACAGCCAAATGGTTCTAGAGCATATTGCTCACAGAACACATTTCCCAAAGCTTTTTGGTGTTTAAGCGCTTGCTTGCGCTCCCACTTGTCCTTACAAAGCTTTGCATTTGTCTGGTCGATGATCTGGTTGATGGCTCCAAAACTGAGTTCTGCAGTCCGCATCCGTGCATGGCCTTCTTATATTGAGTGGCAAAGTAAGGCGGGAATGATTCAATATAACGGAGACGCATGGTCTCATCGTTTATATTGCCGGAACTGTAGTACAGCCGTTGCATAAAGCACTGGTACTCTTTGACTCTTGTCATGTCGCAGAGACGGGCTCTTAAGAACATCGCTGTGTTCATCATCTTATCATCATCAATGTTCCCGATGAACTCTTTGATGATGGCGGCAGTAAGACCAGAATATCCTGCCTGCAATATTATTTCCTTATTTGGGAGCAAGTCCCACCATTCCTTTAGGATTCCAACAAATCCGTTAGCAATTGTTGCAGCAATATTTATGAGGAGATCTATTAGTATGTTTCATATTGGGTATTACCCCAACCAATCATGGAATGAACGATCTCTTTTATTTCTGGAATGGTTTTACACTCTACTTTATAGAAATTTGGCTGTAGAGTTTGTACCTTTTGGTATCTTGGTGGCATAGGAGCATTTGTAACACCGAAGTTTCCCCATTTGCTCATCAAATACTGGCTGCTCATATTCTGGATCCACTGGTTCTGGCTGATGATGTCCTGGTCCCTGTATACTCAACATGTTAACATTTTTATCTTTAAAAATAAAGGCTTATATTCTTCTAGGACCTCTTTATAGGACTTCTTAGTGGATGGGCTAGCAACTCATTGTGTAACCACCAAGATATCGACTTTAGACCAATCTCATACGGAGGAGTGAAACCTGTTTACTTCTTGTATCTTTGGTAATATTTTTGGGAGTTCACTTGTAAGACATTTCGTATTTCATCAATTCTTTGATGTGTCTTCTCATTCTCATCCTGCAAAGTAGATATACCATTTTCTAATATTTCATTAGTCTGAACTTGTCTACTGATAACAATACTTTTTAAACCTATGGTATGATCTACCAATGGTTGGACAAGATCAGTAACTTTCTGAGAAATGACCTCTGGAAGGTCTGTTGTAACCACCTTATGTGTTTCTTGAACCTGATGTTCAATTTTATCAACAGAACTATGCATTCTGTCTACTCTTTCATTCAAAGCAATTTTAAAGCAGATGCATTATCACCCTTTTTCTTAACTCAATAGCTTTTAAAACCTTTTCCATAGATGCTAATTTTTCTCTATTTGAAACTGTTTCTTCATGGACAGATTTTATAGCCTTATTTGTCCAATTAAGCATCTTTGAGGCTTCAGAGGGTTCTACATCTTTGCTTAACTGACCCTTTGATACCAAAACACAGCTTTCTGTGTTTGATCAGGTGAAATAAGCTCATGGGCATCTGTTTCAGGAATGATGTACTAGAGCTGACTGAAGCCATATTGATAACTGGTCCATTTTTAGGAGCATATACGGCTAACCTAGATTTTTCTAACCCAGGCACCGAGAGAAAATCTGTAGTCGGATCATGCACTAGAGATTTGTGGCTACAGAGGAATATTTTCTCTTTTTCTTTCTCAGGCTCTTCTGCCTTTTGGGCATTTGAGCTTTCTCCTACTGTAAAGTAGGATGAAGTACTATTTGTTGAAGTACTTCTGGATATTGGCTTCTTACTCAGATCTCTACTAGAATTGTGCCTGAAACTTAATGTTACTCTGTTTTCTCTTCTACAACAGATGTAGCATTTTCTAATTTGGGTTTTGATGATTGAATGAATTTTTTGGATAAAGTCCATTCTCTGGGGACTTTAATATCAGACCAAGAAATTAGTTCTGGTTCAATTTTCTGTGTCTTCATTGTCCCAGGTGGGCAATATGAGTGGAAAGTTCTGCCTTTCGGTCTCAAAACAGCACCATCCATATTCCAAAAGATTATGGATAGAATTTTTGGAGAACTTTCTGACTTTCTATAGTATACATAGATGACATTTTGATTTTTTCAAAATCTCCAAAAGAACATATCAGTCATCTAGAGCAGTTTTATAAGGTTGTTTTTGATAATGGTTTATGTCTATCTTTGACAAAGATTGAAGTATTTAAAGAAGACATAAATTTTCTTGGCATAAGGATAAGCTCTGGTAACATTGAGATGCAGCAGCATATTGTCAGCAAGATACAGAGTTTTCCTGATGAATTACATGAAAAGCAAGACTCCAAGCGATTCCTTGGATGTGTGAACTATGTCGAAGCCTACCGGAACATACCATGTGAGTCTTGCTCAATAAAAGACTCAAGAAAGATGCACCAGTATGGAACAAAGAAATGACTGATGCAGTTCGAAGAATCAAGAAAGCAGTAACGCCTCTATGTCTTTGCACAGCTTTGGTTTAAAAATAATTGAATGCGATGCAAGTGAGCAGTACTGGGGTGCAGTACTCAAAGAAAAAGGTGAAAATGGGAAAGAAAAAGTTTGTAGATATTGTTCTGGAGCTTTTCAAGGATCAGAACTTAAATATCATTCTTCCCATAAGGAGCTATTGCAGCTAAGAAAGCAATCAAAGCTTTCTTGTTTTTTGTCCTAAGCGAAGCCTTCATCTTAAGGTCAGATTTGAAGGATTTCAAGAAGAGACTCAATGGCGGAGACCCTGCAAATAAGGCAGCCTGGAATAGGCTTCAACGTTGGGGACTGTGGTTCGATAATTTCGAATTCACAGTTGAGCATATTGCAGGAAAATCTAATGCACTGGCAGACTTTTGTAGAGAGATGAATAATTCAAAGAGTGTGAATGTTACTCAGGTCTTACATGAACCCCATGGTTCAGTTTGGGACCACAGAAATTCTCAAGTCCAGATTAATACTCTCATTCCAAATGACAACAGGATGTCAAGAGAAGCGCAAGATCTGCTTGTCAGCAGAGGAATAATTTCAGTCAATGAATATCAGATGTCTGAGACTGAATGTCAATTTTTGATCCCGACATCCCTGGAAGACAGTTTCACACGTTGCAGGATCCAATGGTCAAGTGTTGCCTTAATTGGCAATGGAGATCGCTATACACAATGGAGCATCCTGATCCTCTTCCAGTTGAAGGTTTGAGGCTACGACAGCTCATACCCAGACATAACACATTGTGGCGCTTCGAATACTCAAGGATGTGGACTGAGGAGCATCCGCTCCACTATGATCTCTGGAATAGAGAACCATCTACAGGAGACAGGAAGTATATAGGAAAGCATTTTAAATACTTTCTGTTAAAATATTTACCTACTAGAATTTCTGATTCACCTCTACTAAATGTTGATCCTAGCACAGCTAGAAATATCCGATACAGTGTAAGATCCCATGGTTTGTAAAAGTTCACTACTATGTTAAGATTAACCCTGGCAGGCATGTTGATCAAAGACCAAATGCAACTCTGGAGAAGAATCTTGCTGCACCACACACGATGGTGGTCCATCCTCCTGTTCCGGGACAGGACTTAAAGTTAATGGATCATTACCTGTATCCCACTAGGCCACATCTGCAACCTGACAATGACGGAACGCATCTACCTCACGGGTGTGGATAGAAACGAGTTGGAAAGGAATCGGAGCCGGGCGCCACTACATGAAGACAAAGACATCATCCACCGAAGCTGATGATGACATGGGACCGCCGTCCATCTCAATCGCTAGTGATTGAATGAATCATTGGTGATTTCGCTAATCAAAAATCTAGCATATAACTTAGGATAAAATTCATGACAATTTGGTGAGTTGCTTTCTTGGTGGGGATTGCTTCGCCCACTTAGTGAAATAATCTGTGGCCACTAGTATCCATTTATGACTCGCACTTGAAGGGTCAAAATTTCCCAATGAAATCCATTCCCATTGCCTAAATGGGGCTTGGTCGATACAAACTACAAAGGAAGGAGCCTAAAGCTTTTAGTCTTCTAGAAAATTGTTGACAACTTTCACATCTTGTTACCAACAGAGTTATATCCTTGGAAAGAGTTGGCCACCAATAACCCTTAAGATCTTATGAGTTGTGACTCTTCTAACAAAATTCCCCCACAAACTCCTCCATGGAGATCACTAATTATTTTAGGGATTCATCTTGATAATGCATCTTAAGAGAACTCCCTCAAGGTTCTTCCAAGCTAGCCCAAAATCAAGTAATGACATATTTTGGGAAGCTAACTTAAGTGCTCTTTTCTTATTCTTGCTCAAATGTTCGAGTAATTGTAGATGTTTGAGATAAAAATGATGTCCTTATACCATTCGAGAATTTATCAATTTTCCAAGGACATTCACCTTTCTTCTTCAACTTCATTTACCTCAATTATCTGCATATTGCTTTCTACCATAAGTTTTTCAGTGCCCAAACTTCGACCAATTTTTGTTTGGATATCCATATCATACTCTTGCAATTTGTTTACCCATTGACATCTCTTGCTTGAAACCTCTATTTCGATAGGATATCTTTCCCCATAGTTTGGGGAACATAAGCAATGATTTTGGAACTCAGAATATATGGCTGAAGACCTTTGTTGCTTTTACCAAAGCAAATGCGTACTTCTCCATGATAGTATATTTTACCTCAGCTCCTTGTAATGCCTTACTAAAAAAGGAAGTTGGTCTTTCATCTCCCTCATCATTCTTCTGCAACAACACAGATGCAATAGTACTTTTTGAAGCAAAAGAAAACATTTGGAAATCCTTCTTATAATCTGGAGCTACTAAAACAGGGCATTCTTTAATGCTTCTTTGATCCTAGCAAAAGCTTAGATAGCTGCTTCTTCCCATTTGATACTTTGATCTTTCTTTAGTATGCTAGTGATTGGGATAGTTAGTTCAGCAAATTTGGAGATAAATCTCCTAATAAAATTAATCTACCCAAAAAGGATTGAATTCCCTTCTTGGTTCTTGGAATAGGGACTTTGCTGATGGCTTCTACCCTCTTAGGATCAATCATGACCCCTTCCTTTGACATAATGTGTCCAAGCAACTTTGCTTTCGAACTCCAAAGTGGCACTTCTTGGGATTGAGTGAAATACCATACTCCCAACATCTTAACATCATTTTTCATAAGTGTTCATGTAAGTGGTCACTCCTTTTTCGGAGAAAACAATCACATCATCTTGATATACAACAATGAAATCATTAATATAGCCAGAGAAAGCTACATCCATTGCTCTTTAGAAAGTGGATCTAGCATTCATTAAAACAAAAGGCATTATGACATATACATATGTTCCCCAAGGAGTGGTAAAGTTAGTCTTGATTCATTACGATTCCTTCACAACTACCCTGGTTATATCAAAAAAACATCTAAGGTGGATAACAATTCCGAACCAAGAACAATTATAACATATTGTCCATATTTGGCGAGAGGGTAGTTATCCTTCATTGATGCTCTATTCGGAGTTTCTAAATTCCACACACGACCTTATATCTTTGTTTTCTTTTCTACGTGAAGTACAAGTTTGTAACCCATGATGAGTACCTTGTGGGGTCTATGATTCCTCCATCCCTCAACTTTTTCAATTCTTCTTGCATCTTCAGGGAAAGGAGTGGATTGATTGGCCTTTGTTTCGCCTAAACGTATTGGCGAGGAAGCTTCTTAAGGAATTTCATGCTAGAAAAGATCCTCTATGTATGCTTTCAATTCAAAATAAGACCATGCTAAGCAAGATTGGTATTTCTTCAACAATTGGACATATAACTTCTTTTCTTCCTTGCTCATATTGCTACCTAGCTAGATCTTACATGGTTTATCCTTCGTGCCTGGGTTCTACTCTTCAATATCCCTCGAGGGTGACATGTGTATGTTTGACAATACAATCAGCATTATCAAAGTTTGATTCAAGTACTACCAAACCTCTCGGGGATAGTATTATTCTTCAATGAATGATGTCTTTGTCAAATAAAGTCTCATTTCCATCATCCGCACAAACCATTAGCTCCTAATCTATACATTGATCAAGAAATTTCCTTGGTTCTACAAAGACTTTTCACCAAGGCGTCATCTTCAAATACTTTCCAATCTTTAACATTGTCGAAGCAGATGGCCTAGTCAATACCTCATTATTATACTCATAATAGGGGGATATAACACAATTTTCAAATCACGGACACCAATACTTTGCCAATTTGTCTACTAGAGTATTGTACTTTCTATCGTGATGTATTATGTTGAAGGAGTCAAACATCTCAATGAAATCTCGGACTACATGTTATATTGCTTCATTCTCTCGATTTTTTGTTGCATACGGTTTTCTAACTTTCTTGACAATTAGCTCTAAGTCTCCCTTAACAATTCTTTCTCTAGTACCATATTTTCAAGCAATTCTTAGACCCAAGAGTAGTGCTTCATATTCAGCAATATTGTTAGTGCACTCAAAGTTGAGTTTAAAAGAGAAAGTAAAGTCTTCTTGGATTGGAGATATCATAACAATACCAAAGACCATTTCCAAATTTAGAGCAAGCCCCATCAAATAGAAAAGTCCAAGGAGAACCTACTTTATTAAGATACTTGCATTGATCAATTTTGTGCTCTTTACCATCTACAAATCTAACAAAGTTATCGGCATTAGTGTCGGTGTATAACATTTCATATGAAGCATTATTAGGATCTTCAATGAGATGTAGCATCTTCTTTTCACCATACAACTTTACAAGGCTGCCTTCAATAGGTATAGTGGTAAAAGACATCCATTTGCACACTACCACCCACACTAGTAGCCCATTTTCTTGATAACATCATTCCCCATTTTGGCAGTGGCAATCAACAATAACAACATCTAGTTTTAAGTTCTTTGGGTACAGGTAGGCTACAAGTTGCACTATCAAACCTTTGACACATCCAACCATTGGTACCTCTCTAGAATCCTTGGTAGTGCACTTCCCATAAGCATTTGTCAATTTTATATCCAATTCATTCATGACCTCAAGAGGTATAACATTGCATGATGTTGCAGAATCAAACATACGGTTTTGTACTTTTTGTCCTAATTATCGAGTAATGAAAATGGATCTACATTCATTTGGGACTCAACCAAGGATGTTCCCAAATATACTTCAGGTGGCTCACCTAGTTCTTCCAAAGTACTTGGGGTTTTTCCAACTCTGCAATGGTAGGAGGAGTCTCAACATTGTTTACATTTTTGCCTTGGGTAATATTTTCTTCTTTCAATCCCAAATACTCAAAGGCCATTTTCTTGTGCTCAAGAATCCTAAGCAACTCAACAATTGGAACATAAATCTTGATCTAACTCAAGACTTGGGCAATGTCATAAAGAACATATCTAGGAAAGGCAGCATTTGGAGGAAGACTGACAAACTCATCGACAATGAAAGGATTTTTCATGGTCCGAGCATGGCGGGGATAGTAGTTCTATTTGGGGACACAACGATTTTTCCGGATGTATCTTTCTTAGGAGTTTCTTTTGAGATATTGGTGAGAACTAGAGTTTTTGGTTTGGCCTCAAGCCATGCCCCTTTGACAACTTTACTCCTAGTGTTATATTCATTTTCATGGCCAACTACAACATTCATTAACAACTACCTATCCTCCTCATAAGAGATTCCTCCACCGTACTTTTTAATCATTAATGCCCTTAAGTATTCAAAATAATTACTATGTAATTCAAAATCTTGTACCATATCTATTTCAAAAGTATGAGAGGGAGGAAGGGGTAATACCCAGTGGATGCAATCCCATAAATTTGCACCCGATTGCAGCCGATTAATTCATTCGAAGTTACTCCTTATTGTGAGCTTGTAGAGCAACCCATCATGCACACATCATCATTAGTGTCATCATCACCTCCTCAATTTCTTTGTCTTCATCACATGGGGCATGTGTCAACAAACAATCTGTCACACCACTCAATTTCATTGGCTTCTTCCATAGTAGTAACTTTGGCGCAGTCAAAGGATCAGTACCAATTTTTTCCCGGGTTAAGGCTATCTATTTCCTGATCCCACGAGTCCTTTGCCTCTTTCATCAGATCTATGATCACCCCTAGGATGATTTGCAAATATTTCTTGACCTTGTGCTTTATGATGACCTTGGGAACCTTTTCCAATCCCCTTCTCTACTCCTGGCTAGTTTATAGGGCATTTCCTTATCGGCTCGGCCAATGTTTTTACAACCTCCTCCAGATCCACAACTTGACTTGATTGAGGCTTCTTTGGATTGATCAACTTGATGCCTTCTCTCTTAGGAGGTTTACCAATTACTTTGATATTATTTTCAATCTGCAAATCCATGGTGAAGGCTCGCCTCGATATGTTGTTGGGTTCTTATTCCTCAAATAATAGGTATCCTTATTATCAAAAGCATCGTAGTATTTTATGCAAACAAGAAACATCACTTGGCCTCAAGATCACGGGTAGCCTATTCGGGGTCTTATTAACCTTGTATTGAAGTCATGAAAAGACTCATTAGGATTATTTTTATATTTTCAAATTCGATAAAAGAAACCTAGGGTCTATTTTATCTCCATACTATAATCTAAAAGCATTCTTCATTTCGTCCATGAATCAATGGAGTTGTCGACAATGATTTATACCGATCCGTGTTCCTCCTCTAGAGTATGAATAAACAAATTTATGTACACATCCTCAAATTCAATCTCAAAGTATTTCATCATATTGACAAAAATATTTAAGTGTTGATCACCAGTAATAGCATTATTTCCTTGAAATTTAGGCAATCTACTTCTAAAGCATCTTGGGGCACAAAGATTTAGATATCCAACCATACCTCTGAAATCTATATGACCAAAAGTGTTCACAACAAACGGAGGTCCAGGTGGGGGCTGGGCCATATTTTTTTGGGGAGGTGATCTTATAGGAGAAATATAATGATGGGGAGTGAGGGGTTTGTGGGGCACAGGAATGTAATTCTTAGAATGAATGTTCTCTAAAAACTATGTTTCTTGGAAGATCCTATCAGCTTTGGAGAACACAGGGACAAAATGAGATGAAAATTTTTCAAACACAAAATAAGGACCCTCTCTAGTTGGAGAATTCATATCTAGAAAAAGACTACCTGATTCAGAAGCACTTGAGGAAGTATGGAAATATTCAATGACAAGCTGATTAGTTTCCACAATTGATAACTCTTTTCTTGATTCCTGATCTCCAACTATTTTCTAGATTCTTCTTCCTTTAGAATTTGTCTTTCCCAGTTCTGGAAACAACTTTCTAGTAGGGTCTTTAATGAAGAAATATCTTCTTCCTTCCATATTTACAAATATTAGTGATAAATTTCAATTGAGAGAGGTTAAGATAATCGGAATTTATCAAAAATTCATTCAACACGAAGTTGCCACTAAGGATTTTCACCTTAGTTGTGCAAATGCACTAAAATTGGTTTGTCAAATGTCATCAACACTAAATTCATGCAAAGCTTCACAGATCTGACCTTCTTTTACCCATATTTAACATTTTTGATGTAAAATTAGTGCAAAAAACCAACATAAACTGGAAATATTACACGTAGAAATTATAACTTTTTCAATTCTTACAAATCGAGAAACAAGATGACGTTTCAACAATGTATTTGCACTTTAAAATTTGTAAGAAGCATTACAGGGCCGAATATAAGAATGAAAATTCTTTGAAGTTCCATGGTAACGGCACCATTCTAGTATTGGTATCCAAATTGATTCTCCCTTAGAAACCGAGCAACATCAAATATTTAGTAGGACACTGAGAGATAGACATATCATATTATGAGTCATTTTTTGCCGGGAGGGGATTTTTCTGACTCTTTGTCACTCAGGCATCGAAGAAATGGATAACACCTTCATTAAGGATTTGATCTATCATCACTTGTTTAGGTCAGGTTGTGCCTTTCGACCAGGGTGAGAGGACCCATTTTGTAACCTCTGTCGGTGAAGGTGAATGAAGATATCCTTCTTTGCATAAATTTGAAAGGGGACCCTAAGAAAATATGATCAATGCACCACAATTTAACTCTCAAGTTGTCACTTCTAAATAATGGTGATATTTTCTAAACAAGGCTAAAGGTTACTAAAGACATTATGGGATCCTGATTGCTTTTGCATATTTTGGTAGTAGAATTTATACATTTGTGGACATACATGGCAAACAAGGGTAGTTTAGGTAGGATTCATTGTTTTGAATAATTTTGGTGGGAGATTAAGCAGGATAAAATTGATTATGCTAGATCTTTGAGAACCTTCACAACATTTGGAAAACTAAATGACAGAATGCTTCAGAATAGCTAAAATATTCCTTCAACTGAAGGTGTGCATCAATGGAGGCCCAGATTTGCACATTTTCACACAATATCCAAGAATTTCACATGAAGGCTTGAGCCAAAGACTCAATTAAGCATTGAAGACCCCTGGTTCCTCGTGTTTAAGATACACTCAAAGGCTTACAAACAATCTTTATCAACAAATGATGGTAAAATGATTTTAAATTGTTTATCTCATTACAGGATAAAGGCTCTTCTTGAAATGAAATTGTAAATACCACTAAACTATCACATGGATGAGATCTTGTGTGATTAGATGGACTTTAACACAAGTGTTGCCTACATAGTCCGGTGAAAAGGGACCTCGGACCGATGTAGTTCTCCCATAAGCTAGGGAAGAATATAAGAAGATAGAAGAATAGGTAGTGAGGTTAATATTTAGGTTGGATTCGAGGTCAAAGGTATGATTAGGTCAAGGTCGATTAGGTTAGGTGGAATATAGGTAGATAGGTATGGGTGATTTTAGGTCGATTGAGGTGGGAGAAGAAAATCCCAAAAGATAAGTGTCGAGGCTCTAGTTCTATATAGGAATATCAAAAGGTAATGAAGAAGAGAAAAGACAAGAGGGGGCAAGAAATCCACCCAATTGGCAAGGATCAAAAATGTATGAAACACATCTACGAGATAGGCTAATGAACATAAGATCCTAAAAACATTGCATGATTGATAATTCCAAGAGTGACGAATAGTCACATGAATCACCAAATGTCGTAGGTTCAAGCAGTCCCTCGAGGAAGTATGAGGTGAAGAGACAACGGAAAGGAGGTGAAGGTAATTGGGTCATATGTTATGAAGCAAAATGCCTTGGGCAAGGAATCCAAGATCACTGATAGATAAGTCCATGACGAAAAAGTGTTTTTTTTTTTACTTTGTTAGATAGGATCGATCGATGTGGGAAGTCTATATGGGATGAATGTATGTCTCCTCGAGGTCTTCGTGAAGTCGATCGATGCGAGAAGCTTCTAAATTTTGATTTTTGAGAAAATAGTCCTCTTTTTGGAAAGACTATGTATAGAGTTGCGAGATTTTTATAGTTGTCCTTCGAGGAGCAACATTTATAGCGACAATGAAGGCGTAAGATGTCCTTTTGAGGGATTCATCTTTTGTATTGGAAGTTTGACTCAAGGAGTGAATCCCTTTTTTTGGGAAATAATTTTTTTGGCTTTTAAGTCATGGACTAGACTATAACGAAGCATTTGGTGCTTGTTGAGAGAGAAAGGGTGAATGACCATGGGATCTCATCTAAAAGAAGATGAAAAGTATCCATGAGAATCATGCCATGTGCAGAGCCGTGGTGCACATATTTACGATAAGGCAAAAGGGTGATGGATAATCACATGATTCTTGTTTAGTTGTTGGGGATGGGGTGCGGAAAAGAGAAAGGTAAATGGCACTTAAGGGACGAGCATGAACTAGATAAATGGTGATGTAGGACTAGAATTCAATAGTAGAAACGATCAAAGATACAAGGCATCGAGGGCTGTGTTCGGGCTTCATTGTCAGTGAAGACAAGCAATAAGCACCTAATCTATAGTCATGGCTCACGATGTATGGTCCAAGCCAATTAGGAGAAAAGTTGCCTCGTTTGTTTTTTTCTGCTTTGGTTACATGTTGATTTTCCTTGAGGACAAGGTCACTGACCTCAAGGTACGTTTATGGACACGTTTATCGTAGTCACACTTGATGCATTTTTGGTAGACTTGGAGATGGTCCAGAGCGTGAAGACGACGTTTGTCTAATAACTCAAGTTGTGTTAAACGGTCTTGACGAAAGTCATCATCGGTGAAGCATATCTCAAGAGAGATAAAGAGAGATGGGATCCGGACTTCGAGAGGAAACACAGTCTCGCACCATAGACGCAGAAAAGGAAGTGGCAGCGGTGGAGGTGCGAATACTAAGTACGTTATGCCCAAAGGGAGAAAGGAATGTACGTATGCCAATCCTTCCCGTATCATTAACCACTTTCATGAGAATTTTGTTCAGGTTTTTGTTGGTGGATTTGGCTTGGCCATTGGTTTGTGGGTAATATGGTGAGGAGAAGCTAAGCTAGATACCGAAGGTGTCATAAAGTTTCTGTAGAGTTTTGTTTTTGAATTGTTTTCCATTATCAATGATAAGGCGATGTGGAACACCAAAGCGACAAATAATGTGATGATTGATGAACTCACATATTTTCTCAGCTTTAGTGGAGATGAGGGGTATGGCTTCAACCCATTTGGTGTAATATTCAGTAGTGGTGATGATCCATTGATGTCTTAGGGAAGAGTGGGGATTGATCTCTTTGACAAGATCTAAACCTCATTGAGAGAAGGGCCAAAGGTCACAAGCGGCCTGTAAGGCATAACTAGGTGTGTGATGAAGATTGGCATGTTGTTGGCATTTTACACAACATTTAACGTAGTCACAACAATCATGATTGAGGGTCGGCCAATAATAGCCTAGGCAAAGAATGCATTTAGCAATAGCGAGGCCACTGAAGTGACCTCCACATATGCCATTGTGAACCTATTTAATGGTATAGGGATTTCGTAGTCAGTGAGGCATCGTAAGAGAATACCATCAAAGCTGCGTTTATAGAGAAGGCCACCCATGATGACATAACGAGAGGCCTTTTTGAGAAAGGCGCGTTGTCCATTACGTGTGAGATCAGGAGGCAATATAGAAAGGGAAAGGTAGTCCACAAGCTACTTATACCAAAGGTCTTGTGTGTTTAGTGAGGTAGTTTAGACGAGGTTAACACAACAAGATTTATAAGAAGGTCTCAGTATGTATTTTATGGTAACAAAGATGTCTGAATCAGCAGGTGAAGTGGGTATTTGGGAAGTGAGGCAGGCCATGGTATCTGTGAATTTATTGGTGGATCGCGAAACAGTTTGAATTTGATAGTGGTCAAAGGTAGTCAACATGATGCCAATGTAACGTTTGTACTCTTGAAATATTTAATTATGACACTGATAAACACCATTGACTTGGTTTACCACCAGTTGAGAATCACCAAAGATATTAATGGATCTAACATCTAAATCATAAAGCGGTCATGAGACCCAATATGAGTGCTTCGTATTCGGTGATATTGTTGGTGCATTCGAAGTCGAGTTTAAATGATAAAGGCGTAGGTTCCCCATCAAGGACCATGCCCGCACCACACCCACGCAGACATTTGGAACCGTTAAAGAATAAGGTCATTTGGTAAGGGTCATCATCCAAAGAGAGGTTAGCAATGGATTCGTCAGGGAAATCAAAGTTCAAAGATTGATTCCCAGAAAGAGGCGCATCGCTGAGCTAGCAAAGAATGGTCTGGCCCTGATAGATTTTTGGTGGATGAATTCGAGGTCTAGGTCAACAAGAAGCATGAGCCAACGTGTGGCACGTTGATTTTGGTAAGGTTTAGCATACATGAAGTGTAAGGGGTCAGTGTTGGTCACAACATAGGTTTTGTGGTTGAGTAGGTAATGGAGAAGTTTGGTGGCAACAAAAACTAAGGCTAAGCAAAGTTTTTCAGGGTGAGTGTATCGGGTTTCGTAGTCCAGAAGGGTACGGCTTATGTAATAAACCACCTGCTCCCTATGTTGTTCATCACGATGAGCGAGCATGGCCCCTAAAGAGTGATCAGTAGCAGAGATGTATAGGTAGAAGGGTTGGTTGTCTTTAGGTGGGACGAGCACGAGGTGGTTGGAGAAGGTATTGTTTTAGGGCCTCAAAAGCCTTGTGATAGTCATCATCCCATTTAAAAGAGATGTCCTTCCTAAGCAGATGATGAAATGGTTGACACCAATTAGATAATTGTGAAATGAAACGGTGAATGGACTACAATTTACCTTGTAGGCTATGAAGTTGTTTAAGGTTAGTGGGCGGAGGCATTTCCAAAATGGCCTTGACTTTAGCAGGGTCAACTTCTATACCACGGAGGGAAACAATAAATCCCAGGAGCTTTCCTGAGAGAACTACGAAGACACACTTTTTAGGCTGAAGGTGGATGCAATATTTAATGAGGTGGTCAAAGATGGTTTCAAGGATGGTGAGGTGCTCGGCACGACGTTTAGATTTGGCGAGAAGATCATCTACATAATCTTCTAATATACGGTGCATGATGTCATGGAAAATGTAGGTCATAGCACACTGATATGTGGCACCAACATTTTTAAGGCCAAAAGGCATGACTCGATACAGAAGGTCCCCAAGGTAATTAATGTGGTTTTGTGCTAATCCTCTAGAGCGAGCAAGATTTGGTTATAACTCGAGAAGCATCCATAAGTGATAACATCTCATGGCCAGCGGTAAGGTCAACCAACTGGTCAATACCAGGCAGAGGAAAATCATCTTTTGGGCAAGAAAGGTTGAGATCATGGAAATCGGTGCAAATGTGAAGTCCCCCTATCACCTTAGTGATAGGGATGATGTTAGAAATCCATTGAGGGTAATCGATGGGTAAAATGAAGGAAACTAAGAGAAGGCGTTGAAGTTCTTCTTTGACAAGAAGAGCAATACGAGGGTGCATTTTCCTCAACTTTTGTTTTACGGGTTTAGCATCGGGAATGGTTATAATATTGTGGACCACGATAGTGGGATCGATGTCAGGCATGTCAGCATAGGACCAAGCGAAATCATGGCTATGATTTTTAAGAAAAGAAGTGAGGGTTTCTATTCAAGAAGATCCGTGAGATTGGCCAATCTTGAGAATGTGGGGGTCATCCTGAGTGTGGATGTTGACTTCGATAGTCAATTCATTCAACATTGTTTGCATCTCAGAAGGTAACGACCGGTGAATATAAGAGTCTTCAGCACCAAGGTAGGTGAGTATGGACTCATCATCCTGACATTGAACGACATTAATAGAAGGAGTATCGTCCCCTATCATGTCAGGATATAAGAAAGGAAGAGAGGAAGGAGCCTTGCCATCATGGTGATAGGTTAGAGGCCCCAAGGAAATGGTATTTATGAAAAAAAAGGTAGGAGGGATAGATTCAGGATCCATCGACTCCATTGGTGAAGGTGGGGTAGGTGAAGAAGGTGGAGAGGGATCAATGTCTTCAATGAGTTCAATACGGGTTTTTTGGCAAGTAGTGTGGTAATTTACCAATTCCACTACGATCATTGTGTTTATGCGTGGTACATGAAATAATGGTGTGATGACCTTATTCATAAAGGCCAAAGATGAAACCCTTCCAGTGCACAGCGGTGTAGGAAAGTGTGAGCAAAGCGGCGGTTCGTAAAGCGATGAAGGTCATTTGAAAAAGGCGATTTGTGATGGTGGTTTGGGTGTGTAAGTGGAAATATCAAGTCCCCCATAGGTAAGATGGGTACGGAGGTGGGGAGGACCATAAAGGAGATGCTCGCCTATGCGGTGATCATAGTGAGGATGTTGGTGAAGGTTTCCATACTCTTGTGGAGTAAGGAATGTATTGACATTGTACAGGCGATACTCCCCCATAGTGAGGCATTGAAAAACACCTTCCAAGGGATCAATGGTTGATATATTGGTGGCTGGAATGGAGGAAGCGTTAGAAGTTAGATCGGTGGAGGTGTTGGTTAGTTGGGAAGCTAATGTGTGACTGGTAGAAGTGACAATAGTGGTGGGAATAGAAGATTTGGGTGAAGGTGAGGTTGCAACAGCACTGGTGGATGGGGTCATGTGTGAAGAAGATGTAGGCAGGGAGGTAGACGCCTTAATAGGTACAAGGACATCATTGGGCTGGTAAAGCATGTTGCAGGTTTTGAAAGGTGATGGGTCACTGGGATGGTATAGGAACGTCCTTCATGTTCAAACTTTACACATTGGTGTAAAGTAGAAGGAACACAACCCATGGCACGAATCCAAGGTCTACCGAGCAACAAGTTGTATTAAAACTCCCCTTTCAAAACATAGAATAGTTCGGGAATAGTGCGGGGACCCACACAAATGTGGAGGATGATAGTGCCGAGTGTAGAGGTGATAACATCATTGAATGACCGCAACATGACTGGATGTTTATGCATGCAGTTGTTGGGTATGTGCATTTGTTCGAATGTGTGAGAGGAGATGATGTTAATGTTGGCACCCCCATCGATCATAACACATCGTTAGACATGTATATTATCGATATGGATGGAGATGAAAAGTGCAGGATTTGGGTCATTGGTTTGGTGGGGGACAATTTCGTCATCCGAGAAACTAAGGATAGCCACTTGGTGAAATGGTGGAGGTGATGAGGTAGATGGAAATTTGGTGAGTGAGGTGACATGATGAGGTGTAATAATAGATGCTATAAGCGTGAGGTCATTAGGAAAAACCTCAATAGATTGAAGGACCTCCATGAGAGCTTGATGATGTGACTCCGAGGTTTGGATGAGATCATATAAGGACATTTTGAGAGGAGATTGGTGTAATTGTTTGAGCATCGTGCGGTGTGTAACCCCATCAGAAATAGGATATGCTAGACCACGGATAGTGATTTTAGGTGCGGGTGCAATGGGTATGTTGGGTACATGGTTGGGTGATGGATCGGCTATTTTGTCTTTCCCTTTGTCTTGCTAACCTCGGTAACAACGTGAACCATATTAATTTGAGGTAGAGAGGTGGATGGGGTGGGGTTATTATGAAAGGTATACCAGAAGAGGGACATTTACCAAGAGGTGGATAAGAGCCTTCTGTGATGAGTGTCCAACACCGGCATTTAGGAAAAGGTTGAGCAATCTCATGGATACTGACCATGTTGATTTCAAATTTTGGAGATGGAAAGAAAGGTCGTGGCGGTGAAGATGGAGGTTGTGGTATAGATGTAGAAGGAAGTTGTGAAGAAGGTGGTAAGGGTGAAATACGTTCATCGTCCAAGAGGTCATCATCATCAAAATTGGGGTCATAAGGACATAATTGAATGAGGGAAGCCTTTAGACCCTTATAGTTCTCAACATCATGTCCTGGCACACGATGGTAAGTGCAAATTTTAGTATCATCAAACCCTTCTGGTTTAGGTTTAAGAGGGTCATAAGGTCTAAGAGGAGGGAGGGTGATAGCAGAGAGCTTTCCAAGAGGTTAGCCAAGATGGTGGCATATGATCCCACCAGTGGATCACAATGCGAAGTGAAAGTAGGTTTGGTTGGAAGATTGGGTAGGTGTGATGGTAGTTGAGGTGATGCAGTCTTGGATTTGGGTTGTACTTTCTTTGGTGTGCAAAGAAGTAAAGAGGGGTAAGTTTAACCCTCTCTTTAAGAAATTAGTGGTTTTTTTTATTTTTGGTGCTTTTTCTTAGGTAGAGGTGTAGGGGGAGCACGTGATGTAGATGGCAAGGCCGATGGTGGGAGAGGACAAGTGACCCAAGGGGACAATTGAGGTGCCGCTGTAGGTGTTGGTCGAGCTCGAGAGGGAGGTACAGGTGAGGTGGAAGAAAATGTCATAGGTAGTGAAGGAGGTATAGAAGGTAATGGTGGTATAGGAGGCAAAGAAGTTATAGATGGTGATGAAGGATGCAAGGTTCACCTAGGTAGAGCTGCAGGTTGTGGTGAAGGGGTCAAGGGAATTTTAGGTTTACCCCTGGAGAGAGTAGATTTTGTTAAGGTAGAGGGGTGAGGTCCCAAGATGGATGGTAGGGGTGAAGGTGATAAAGGTGTAGTTGGTGAGGTTGGTGTGTGCGGATTAGAAGGTTGGGTTTTTCATTTAGGTTGAGGAATTGGTTCAATAGGTATATGGGAAGATGTGGTCAAGTGTATCTTGACAGGAGGATGTGCAAGGTTTGATGTGGGTGTGACCCCTAGAACACTAGTGGGTTTAGATACAAGAGACGATGTTGGAACACGTCGACTAGCAAGTAGAGGGGTGGGTATAGACGAAGGTGATGCAATAGAAGATGTATCGAGAGTTATGTTCATGTGCGGTTTGGGTTGTTGAAACTTCTTCAGATAAATGGTAGAGGTGTCAGTGGAAGATGATTGCATTTGGGTCGAGACCGGGAGTAAGAGATGCCCCAAAGTGAAGCCCTATCAACATAGTCCAGGCGGTCACCAAACGTGAGAACAACATTGTGTTAGATGAGGTAGGTGTGGAGTGAGTGGTGATTCCCGTAAAATGTGTCTGAGAAATAGGGAATTCATTGGCTTTGGCCTCTGTAGGTAAGAGAGCCGAAAGTAGGTCCGCAAGATCTTGGGTAGTGGATGGAGAATGGTCACCGAGTGGTAACGAAAAATCTATTGGATCCTGAATAGGTGGAGAAGACAATGGGTACTCCTTTGTGGATGGAGGAGGTACAATTGGTAGCGGCTCACTAGGTAGGGAAGCTAAAGGGGAAATGATATTGGTGCTAACGAGAGACTCCTCCACACGTGTACGGGGAGGTGAAGGATTTTCCTCTATGGGTTGAGGAATGGATAAAGTAGGTTCTGTGTGGGTAGAGGATTTCAAGCTAGGATTTCCTCTATGGAGGGATATGAGAGATTTGGGAATCAAGTGGTAAGTTGGTAAAGATAACATGTACCTCATGTGTATTACTTTTGTTGTGTGAGGCATCACCAGTTTGGTCATTAGATGGGGAATGGTTAGGGAATGGTTTCTTGAATATATGAAGGTCTTGATTGTCGGGTGCATTAGGGTTATCTAGGACTAACTTGCCACTCTCGAGCATTCTCCTGAACAATGTTTTTAAAGGTGATACAATTGTTGTCACTGTGACCATTTACCGGTGATAGTTACAATAGTCATTTTCCTTATACCAACCTAGTATGGGGCGAGAGGGGTCAAAACTAGTATGTGGTTTAATAGAGGAAGGGTGATGGTGTTATCTTTAATAAGCTTTTCTAAAATACGAATATGGCTCCCAATTGAGGTATATTTCTTTTGTTCACATCTGAATTGGAAGGCTTGGACTGGTGACATATTGGATGAAGGTTTAGCTTGATTGGATGGATGAGCAGGGCCAACCTTAAGTACCACTACGTTGGCAATTCCCTTGGCTTTGGAATAACTCGTCTGAGGTTTCGAGGAAGAGGAAGTATCGTGTGATTTAAATGAGGAGTTCTTGTTTCATAATTATATCTTCTTCTCTTCGATGGCACGAATTTCGAGCTTACGTGCCATGGTGAAAGCTTCATCGAATGTGCGGGAGGTTTGCAGACTTTAAGGTAGGTGAGATGTGTCTAGCACAGGCTCGTGTGAAGAGCTCTATGAGTTCAGTTTGTGGTAATTGGAAAGTGAGTTGGTTGATTAGGCTACGCCAATGAGCGACAAAATATGTGATAGATTCATCGTCATATTGATGCGTAGAATAAAGATCAATCATGGTAACCTTCTTGACGACATTAATCGAAAAATGATCTAAGAAGGCTTGGGCTATTTGGTTGAATGAGAAGATGGAATGTCTAGGTAATCCACTATACCAGTCCAATGTTGGACCATTAGGGACATGGGAAAGGTTCGCAAAAGCAAAGCATCATCATGGGTAATTAAGTAACACCCATGTTTGAAAGATCACAAATGTTGTTGTGGGTCTTCTTTATTGTTAAAGCGGTTAAACTTAGGCATCTCCCAATGTACAAGATATGGGCAAATGGGAATGGATGGGTGAATAGGCTCATTACAAATCTCGTCATAGGTGAGAGAATTATAGGAGCTGAAACATATGCTTCTAATGTCTACATCTTGTCCATCATTAACTTGATAAAGTCATTATTAGGTTGTGAAGATTGGGTACCCTGAACGAAAGGAGGTTGTTGTTGGACATATGAAGAATACGACATTCCAGAGTATGGTGGTGTCGAATAAAGGGGGAATTGAGAGATAGACATAGAGGGTATATACCTAGACTAAATGACCAATGAAACAGGAGGCGGCCTGGTAGTAGGTATGTGAGGGTGGGACACTCGTGAAGTGACTCTGCAGTAGAGATGGGAGGTAGAGATTGGGAATAGAAAAGACAATGTTTTCAAATGGGGTAGAGGTTAATGAGACCAAGGGTGGTAGCGTTGCGGACCGGTATATATATGAGACAACAGTGCAAATGATGCTATGTTTTGGGTGATGGATGAAGTTGTGGAGGCTATGGGTGTAATAGAGGTGGCGGATGTGCAATGGTCAAAGTCTGGCGTGGGACCTAGCTGCGACACAACTGGGGATAAAATGGGTGAGGTCACCATGGTAGGAGGTGGAGCCGAGGCGGAAGTGATCATTAGGGATGGAGATAAGGATACGGGCATGCCATAGATCAATTGACCCGAGGCATCTCGAGTGGAGGCATGGGTGAGGTAGTGGCTCAAAGCAAGTGGGATTCTGATCTAGGAGTTGTGCGAACTCCATGTCACCTGTAGGAATGGTGATAGGTTGATTAGGATCCATGGATGATGAGATGGAAGGTGGTGAAGGACTAGGTGATGAAGGGCTAGGTGGGAGCAGTAGTTGACTAGTGTCAAATACGAGGGCACTCGCCTGACTACGGGTCAAAACCATGTGGGTAGGAACTGATTTGGAAAGACTGTATTATGTCTGAATGGCACAGAACACAACAAAACTAGGAAAACAGTCAATAGTGAGTGAATTAGGTCAATTTGGTGAGTCAGAAAAACAACATAGGGTGACCGACGCCGGCTTAGGTAAACCGATGCTTGTTAGGCTTAACTAAAGGCTTGCGATTCTTGTGAAAAACCAACAATCTGTTAAATGATAGTCCCAGAGTGACAATTTTTGCATAGGATGAGACGTAAGGTGACTGTGATTGAAATAACGACAATATGAAAGGTGATAGGAGTGTTTTTGATTACTCGTAAAGTGAAATAGCTATCTTTTGGATAGGTATCAAGAAGACTCTCAGACTAACGTCAATTGGGTTAAACCGATGCCGGTTAAAGATAACCATAGCTGGTTACTGTGAAATTGAAACAGAGAATAAGAAAAATGGTTGTGATTTAAAAATATGGTGTTGAATCAAACCCAGAAGTCTGAGAATGATGTAGATGTGGTCCAGGCACACTCAGACAAAGTCATAATACACCGACTATGATTGGGAGTGTGTAAGGAAAGACAAAAATAATGATCGAAAGCTCTCACCTCAAAATGCAAATCAAGTAGAACACTAAGAAAGAACGTTCCTAGAGTGCCTATTCTATTACGTTTGTTCAACTTATGCTATTTGTATGGACTGACTGTTATGAACAAAACAATAGAATTTCTTGGTGAGGAAGGCTTCCTACAAAGAAAGAATTCTAAAGGGTGAGGTTTAGGAATGTTATGGCGGGGCGGGCTTCACTCTGAAGTATGACTCGACAGAGCAACGAGATGGGTGCCCACTGTACCGTGATCATGTGATCACCTATAGCTTCTTCCAGGTAGGATGTTGTTTAAGAATGTATGTATTTTGAATTTTTGTGTGGTTTGGTAAGACTCAGAGAAAGAGAAAAGGATAGAAGTGCTTTTCTACGATTCATTTGTCAACCATCGGTGATCATGACTTCCAGCAGTATAGGTTGCCCTCAATTAATGTGAGCTAATGAGCTAAATCGTAATGTTGTGCACTTTTTTTTAAACCCAAATCAAAAGTATGATATTCGATGACAACAATGGATGAACAAGAAGAGGGATGCTCTTTCACTAAAATGTAGAAAACAAGAATAAGAAGGTTTTTTTTTAAATACACTAAAATAAATGTGTCTTTCTGAGCAAGTAGAAAGAAGAGAATGTTACCAAGGAGAAAGTCTTAGTGTGAATGCTATTAAGGGAAACAAACACACACAATTTTTCACCTAGGAATGAAGAAAGATGCAAGGAACCCCAAATGTGTCCCACCGGGCGTGCCAAAATGTTTCACTTGATTTCTTAGTTTTTTCGAGAAGTACTTGACAAAACAGAGATAAGGTAAAGGGTGGTAAGAGGAATACCCGGTTTGAGATGGTCAAAGGTCAGTATACACGCGTATCTCGAATTCGAATCAAAGTGATTGTGAGACCTTCCTTTTGGCTGGGAGGAACTACCGTATAAGAACCAAAACAAGACCACCAAAGAGAGTTAAACAATATATGCAGTGGACTACTTAGCATATGCTAGATCCCGGAAGTGCGATACTTCCTAGATGGCTGTCAATCCACTGTTTAAAACAATTCAATGCTAAAACAAAGTAAATGTTGTCCTATTGTAGTTTAATATGATTTAGGCATCTCATACAAAACATAATAGACTAGATCTAATCTAATAGGCTAGGCTAGAAGGAGATCTAGAGGTCAAGTAGGTTGGTTATAGGTGAATATGAGCTAACATGCTAGGTTAGATACAGATCTAAAGGTCAAATAGGTGTTCAAATAGGTATATGTAAGAAACAGGTTGTTATTCGCAGAGCTCAAAGTGACACATGACCGACCATGGTTTTATAAAAACAATGACGGTTTTATCAGAATCGGTGATAGTTAGAGATGACCGATGACAGTTAAGTCGGGGCTAGTGGAATCACATAGTCCGGGTTTTTGGAGTTTTGGGGAAAAGTGGAGTGGATAGAAGGCGGGGATTGATCACGAGAGGGGTGTAGATATGTTGCGAAGGTCTGAGACTACTGAGGAGGTCAAAATGGGAAATTGGGCCAAGTATTAAGATGATGGGGTATGGAAGGTGACTACAACCTGGAGAGAGGGAATGGATAGAAAGTAAAAGACTAGGTTCCTTTACCATAAAGACTACAGATGATGATAAGAAAATGAAACAAATGGAAGGAGGATACTTACTCTTTATGTGAGGTACAGTGTCCAAGAATCATGAAGTTGCTGTGTTGGAGGATGTTGGGAAGAGAGTTCCACTATTGTGCCAATGTATTTGGTTGCCTTTGTTGATCACAAATCAATCTTTGTTTTGTTGTCGCGTCTAAAGAGATCGAATTCGAGATCAGAAGTTTTCCAAACAATAACTAACCCGTATTACAAAGCTATAAATGGGGCTAAATAGGCCATTTGGTCCATTCCGGTATAACCGGCATCAGTTTAGGGTGAACTAACATCGGTTTAGGCAAACCAACATCGGTTTGGGCGAGATATCTCGGGTTATTCAAAAGTTTCTAGGAAGTTGTTCCACCATTTGATAAGGGTCTCTTCTTTTCCTCGGGGTGAAAACCGACCTTAGGAGGATTTTAAATGTGAGGTGAGGGGATAGGTATAATGTTAGGTTTTATTTAGGCCATTGGTTTAGGATTTAGGTTAATGGGTCAAATGATGGGGGTGGTTAGGTGAGGTGCATTTAATAAAAGGCAATTATATTAAATAGGTGTGTGAGGGTAGTGAATTAATTTAATGTGAATAATTAAATTAATGTGTGTGTGGGAAAAAGGTCATTAACTTAATTAAATTAATATGTATGGAGGTAAATGGCATTAATTTAATTAAAGTAATTAAATTAAAATGGGTAATGGGAAGTAGGTGATAAGGTGTTGAGGTTGAGGAAGTGATTATAGGGTTACGCTGAGGGACCAAGGTGATTACGACACGATTTCGGTGTCTACAACATCAACAAAATAATATAGCTCCCATTTTCAAGTTTTTAAAAATAAACACAATGATCGATTCACATATCAAGTAACCATGCTCATGTATGAAACTATCAAACCTCATCTATCATTGCCTTGGAGCTTATTTGAGCCCATATAGGCCCCTTTTCAACCTACACACTAATTTCTCCTTACCCTTGACTTCATACACAAGCCGCCGATGCACATAAATCTCTTCATTCAAATCACCATGAAGGAAATCCATCTTCACATCTAGTTACTCTAAATGTAAATTCTCTACTGCAACTAAACTCAATACAGTACAAATAGAATTCATCTTAACAACAAAAGAAAATATTTCACCAAAGTCAATACCTACTTTCTGTGAAAATCCCTTTACTACAAGCCTTGCCTTGTACCTTTTTTGTCCACCCTCTTCTTCCTTGATCTTGTAAACCCACTTGTTTTGCAATGTCCTCTTACCTGCTGACAACTTAACAAAATCCCAAGTTAGGTTCTATTCCAAGGAGTCCATCTCCTCATCCATGCCATGATCCCACTGTATGTGGGTCTCATCCTGCATTACTTCTTCAAAACTTTATGGTTCACCATTATCAGTCAATAATAAATAAAATAGAGAAGGTGTAAATCTTTCTGGAGGTTTACTTACCCTTTGTGACCTTCTCACAGAGTTTGGGGTACTAGAGGCTCATTTTGGACCTCCTGGACATTTGTATCCAATTCTCACAATGACCGATGCCGGTCATCTATAACCGACACCGATTCTCGCTAAGAGATTTCGGTTTGGCTTTTCATTAATCGATGCAGTTGGTTCAACTGATCGATGTTGGTCAAGGGTCAACCGACACCGGTTACTATGTAACCCTGTAGGTATGAATTTTAAATCCGAGAGTTCATTTTCATTCACAAACTTCTCAACCAGTTCATCCTTGGGTACCAAAATTTGATCCCTGTACATTCTCTTTTCATTCCATTCAATGTCACGACTCCTAATAATTTTAGAATTCTCTAAATCCCAAAAATGGAATCTGAAATCACCAAATCCATAACCAATGAAAGTGCATCTCTTGGATTTTTCATCCAACTTTTCCATATTTTCCTTATCAATATGCATAAAATCTTCTAAACCAAAAACTTTAAGAAAAGAAAGATCTACCTCTTTTTCGGTCCAAGCTTCTTCTAGTATTCCTCCATCTAGTGAACTTGAAGGCCCACGATTAATCAAAAACTGCAAGGGCAATCCAACATGTATCCTCATACTTCTAGCATGTTCTATGATTGTCATGTTCATTCTTTCTACAACACTATTCTCTTGTGGTGTTCTTAGAACCATCATTTCTCTACGTAATCCATTCACTGAACAATAATCATTCAAAGTTGTGTTATAGTATTCACCACCATTGTCGAGATCTAAGGAAATTTAACTTTGAAATTGATTCATTCTCAACGAGGGCTTTCCATCTTTTAAAAGTCTCAAAAACATCATATTTATGTTTAATACAATAAAGCTGATGATACCTTTTTGTAGCATCATCAATGAAAGTAACATAATATTGGGATCCTCCAAGAGAAGCTACAGGTTGGTACACACACATCCGAGTGTACAAGCTCCAAGTTTTGCTCCTTAGTTTCCCCAACTTTGAGAAATCTCACTCTCTTTTGCTTTCCAAAGACACAATGCTCACAGAAATCAAGATCTACATCTTTCAAATTTGATAATTTACCCTTAGCCTTTAAGATCTCGCATTCCTTTTAACTCATATAGCCCAACCAATTATGTCATATGCATACATATGAATCTGAAGTAGATAAAACGAAAAAGAATCAAAAGTAACACATGTAGATAAATATAACGTTCCTACCTTCTTACCTCTTGCCACAATAAAAGCACCCTTGGTAACTTTTTAAAAGTCTCATTGTGAATATAACCATACAACCGGCTTCACCTAGTTGCCATGTAGAAACAAGATTTCTCCCGAGGCTTGGCACATGCCTCACATATTTCAATACCCATGTATTTCCATTATTCAATTTTAGATGAACTTCCCCTTTACTAGTAATACTACAAGGTTCATCATCACCAAAATAAACATGCCCAAAATTGCCTTGGACATAATTTTTGAAATAACCCTTATTAGGGGTTGCATGGAAAGAAGCTCCTAAATCTAAAACCCATGATTCTATTCTATTATCTAAAGAAAGAATAAGAGCATCTTGCATTACCTCTGCTGCAATATTTTCCTATTTACCTTTGTCTGGGTGTTGGTTCTCTTTATCCTTTGACCAACATTCTTTCTTTGCATGTCCTTTCTTTCCACATTTCCAAAGGTAATTCTCTTACCTCTAGATTTAGATATGTCATCCCTTGAATTTGATTTCCCATTATTCTTACTCTTAGACCTCTCCTTCTACCTTCCTCTACTTTCTACATTTAAAGCATTTCCAAATGATGATTCCTCCGTACTTTTTCTATGAATTCTTCATTTAAGATTATACTAACCACACCATCAAACTTCAAAATATTATTAGCAGATGTTGTATTACTAATAGCCATTACCAAGTTATCCCAAATATCGGTGCAAAGAACATAAGAATTAAAGTACTTTCACTTCATCATCAAATGGAATATAAGTCAATTTTAACCGATTTACAATAGATCTGAAATCATTCAAATGACTAGATGTAGACCCACCTTCATGCATATTAGAACTAAATAGTTTCTTCATCAAATAAACTTTATTTCAAGCACTAGGTTTTCATATAAATTAGCAAGAGATTTCATTAACTCTACCGTAGATGTCAGTGCATGCCTTTCGTAATATTAGAAGCCACAGAGATGTCGATCTTCCATTCAGGCTCGATCTTATAGATCCCAAAGCCTTTCATCCACAAGCAAAATCTTCCATTCTTCATCATCAAACTTCTCTACCATCTTTGTAGGTCCAAAATTTTCATCCAACAAAACCCTCAAAACCTCTTTGATACAAATAATACTCAATAATTATCATCTTCCATAATTGATAAGTGGATATTTCGGAAGAAATGTCAAACTTCTCTACCAGATTTTGTATTTTTTTCTTCTCCAAACCATTGTTGTAGCTCCCACCTCAATTACAAAAACCTTCTCTGTGAGTATTTTCACAATAAATCACTCTCTCCTCTAACAATGCCTTATCCAGGGTGGTCTTAATATGATTTTGAGAAATTCCCTTTAAATAAAACACTCACGATTGAGTAACCAAGTTTTCATGAATTTTGAAACCTTGTCGCCATCCTTTTGTCCCTTCATAAATCATGTTCCTTTTATGGTCATGATAAACCGTGAGTTTATTTCTTTTCCATACCTCCTCTATCCACCCCACACCTAAGGGTGTGTGTAGTCCTCTACAAGCAATAGAAACACTTCAAATTATGATCAACTTTGGGTTATGGGGACTCCTCCTCACTATCATGCAAATTGTTTTCTTCTGGAAGAGCCATATCTACACCCTTCCCACTTTCCGCCTCTATTTCCTGTTTTCGTAGAATGTGAATGCTCGCATTCTTATCGTCATGGAATTACCATCACTGAAAGTCCTTAAAAGTAGGGGTAAATACGAAAGGGTAACCCACACCATGGACTCTTCTCTCCGAATTCATATGGAAACACCCCAAGCTAAAATATTGGTAGACTACAAATTCTTCTCCATCAGAAACCTTTGTGACTCGGGCGAGATATGCCACTCTCCCTGTGCATTGTTATTACAAAACACTAAACTAAATCGACTTAAAAGCATATGTGTGACAAAGAAGGAAACACATTAAATGAAATATAATAATGGAAATATATTCTAAATGGCAATACTACCTTATTACAAACACCAAGAAGGCTTATTTATAAGTAGGGCTTGCAACACTACTCCCATCATATGAAGTAATCCGGGTAACCATGTTCCAAGTGAGTAGATGTCCACCTCTAATAACAATGCATATTCCCTTCATTGATTCAAAGTGAATGTGAATGAATATTGGTGCATACGGTCCCAACCAACGCACCTTAAGCTTTCTGGGTGGTGCAAAAACTTTGAATCATAAAGAAGTATCATCTTCCCAACATCAAAAGCTTCTTGTCCTTGATGTGTCATGCTGTCATGTCATGCTTTATGCCTAGCCTTTTCTTGTTTTGACTCCAATGTGTTATGGTGTGCCTCTCATCCAGTTGTATTAATTTGTCAATTCTTTCTTCCAATGTGTGCTCATCAGCTAGACCTCCCATGTGTGTAATACATAAGGAAGGTAACATGAATTCCATGGAAAGAAGCACTTTCTCTGCTCCAAACACCAACTGAAAGGGTGTGGACTTATGTAACCTTTTGTAGGTTGTTCTATATGCCCAAAGTACATGAGAAACTTTATCATCCCAATCTTTCCTTCCAACATCACAATCGTTAACTCTCCTTTTTTTTCAAGGTCTAGCTCAATATCTTGTTAAAGGCTTGGAAAGCAATGCAGTTTCCATTTGCTTGATGGGTGATAGGGTGTGGTCTTATGGTGTGCGCCCATAAATTCATCCAATTAATATTCATCATATTCTCATTCATAAAAAAAAATATGTGCTCCTATCAATAATTTATTGTCAAACTCAGCGGACATCCATATCCAATGTAAGAATATTTACCCATAAGAACCTTGTTATTACGGTGTGGTACTTAATCCCCTTGTAGGTGTTGCTTTTTGCCTATCTTGTAAGATAATCTATACAAGTGATGATGTAAGCGCAATCCTAGTTCTATGCATGAATGGAAATATATTCTAAAACTAGTGGGAAATAGGACCCACAAAATCAATTGCCCATTTCTCGAAAGGCTCTACACTTGGAATAGGCCTCAAAGGCATTTCATCTCACTAACCAAGTTTTCCATGGCATTGACAGTGATCATACGCCTTACAATACTCTTTACAATCCTTATATAGGGTCCCCCACCATAAACCATTAAGTAGAATCTTGTGCGCGGTGGCATCACTTACATAGTGTCCACTCCCAATGGAAAATACCATCATGAGCCTCCTCCATAATTTTCATGCACTTATGCTCCAAATATTCCACACACACCGCACAATACTTCATCATCATCCCTGGTTTGTATAGGTCACCCCCGATAACCATCACACGTACGAAGTGCACGATGCACAAAATCAAGGAAAGGCTCTACTTGGAATAGGCCTCAAGGCATTTGCGATAAAGTGATGCTTTGCAAGTTGTTTCTTTTCTAAGGATTTCATCCCTTTTGGCACCATACCTATGCATAAAAAGACAACAATATCCTCGATTCTAAGGGCATGTAGTTTAACCTATATAGTTATACATCGGCATTGTATCTTCGATATTTTACACATCCTCTCTCTGATTGAATCCTTGATAAGTGGTGCTGGGCCAAAATTGCTTTTTCTTGGTTTTACCATGATTTGTAAAGTCAAACTCTTGGAATAATAGAATTGATCGACATATACACCCCTGTAAAACGATCTTATTTACTAAGTATTTCAATTGTATGTGATATGTATAGAACACAAAAGGTGTTGTTAGTAAGTATTGTCTAAACTTATGCATCGCGTAGATCATTGACAAAGCCTCACGCTTTTAGTTGTATAATTTTATTCTGCAAGAGTCAACTTCCTATTATCAAAACAAATAGTATGATCTATAATATCTTCTCCCGGGGATGAGCTAGCATTGCACCAATGGCCATGCTAGAGGCATCCACATGTAAGTGAAAAGTTGGTTCCATGAAGGAAAGCACATAATAGGCGTCATAGTAAGACTCTCCTTCAACACTTCAAATGTGCGTTGTTGCGGTTCTCCCCAATATAATGTCCCTTTACCTTTTAATAACTCCTCTAAGGGTACACGAAAATCTTAGCATAACCTTTGATAATTTTTACGTAATACCTGTGTGGCCCAAGAATGCACCTCACTCGACTAGTGGGTTCTTCCAATCCTAAAATGACTGCAATCTTAGTTGGATCTACTAATAAACCCTCCTTGCAGATGATATGACCTAGCAAAGTTCCAAAAGGTGTAGAAATACACACTTCTTTATGTTTAAGGAGATCCTTAACTATCTACATCTCTTAAACATTAATCAAAAGTTGTCATAATGATCCTTGACAAGCCCATACATAGTCCAATCATCTAAGTAAACCCAAGAGAATTTGTGAATAAAATCATAGAATGCTTGAACAACAATGTGCAAAAATACTACAGGCACGTTTTTCAAACCAAAGGGCATCACCGTATATGCAAACCTTCCCTATTCAAGAAAGTGAAATTTTTCTTCTCTTGATCCTCCTTAGCAATTCTTATCGATGATACCTTAAGAATCCATCCGTAAAAGATTAAACTTTGTGCCCTGCAACACCTTCTAATATTTCTTCGGTGAAAGGAGTAGGAAAGGATCAATCACACATATAGCATTCAGCTCCCTATAGTCCACACAAATCTAATCCCCATCTTTCTTATACCGATTACCATGGGGCTAACCCACTCCGATTCTTCTAGGGGATTAATGATGTCAGATTTCAACATCTTGTCAATTTCTTCTTTAAATTTTACATGCACGTTAGGGTTCATCCTATAAGGTATCCTCCTAACCGAGTGAGCACCTTCTTTTAACTTAATCTTCATCTCACCCAAAGATTCATGCACTCCCTTTAACTCATGGTAGCCCCAGAAATAAGTCCTGGAAATCACATAGTAACTCAATTACCTTAACCACTTTAGAATCAGACCAATAGTCTCCAATTATGGCCTCTTTAGGCTCAACATATGTGCCAGTGTTCACTTTCTTGGTCTTCATAGGTTCATGATAGGCACACACCTTCTTATTTGTGTAGTTTAAGACCTGTGTGTACCTTCGAATGATCTATGTCTAATTATTCTACTTATTCATCATCCACTATGTAGACAATTTTCCTTTCTACTTCTCAAGGTGAACACGCTCAAGTAGTTATACATCTGTCTCATCTACTTCATCAAAATGCTCTCCTAAGTCCGCCTCACCAAATAACACCTTAATGAGTTCTTCAACCTCTGCACTATCTCCCATGGTCAATCTCTCCATAACTTATAATGCCTCTTTCACCAAGGGTTTAGTGGAGAAGTAATCAAAAGTCTGGATCATCCCTGTAGTCAAGTATTGCCGATTTCTAATCTCCTATGTATCTCCACATAAAGATACAAAGCGTGTGCGTAACCACGCAAGGTGAAATAAAGTTTGTGCACCCATAGCGAAGGTGGTAAAGCTTCCTTCCTTATGTCCAAAGTCTCTCACACATCGAATATGGTGGTGAACATGATTATTACCATGATATGCACTTGATTTGGGTAGGTGCATTGCTCTCCCGAGAAACTGGGTTAATAAAGCAATTCTCACTTCTCTTCATTTTATAAGATTATCCCGGTGAACAAACCACCAACACGTTGTTTTCCATGCATGGTATACACTAACATATTCCTTTTGTCCACTTGATCCTTCCACTGTACTTCCATGGCATGCATGAATACCTTCAGTATCCTTTGCTGTGTCTTGGGTATAAGGTTGTTACTTATCCTCCTAATACAACGAGGTCTACCCCACACATAGACGCACTTCTTGCACACCCAACCATCTCGTAGGTGCCATGAGCCCAATTATCACAAACAATACTTGTAGTATCACTAATAGACTATGCATCATCCTTTGGAGGATTCCTTCCTTAGATGGCTAAAGTACTTCTAGATCTCGAATGACGTGCACATAAATTATGTTTAGGTCTTCTTCACTTAAAGGCTCAACATAAGGCACAAATTTACCATTTGTCGGAGGGATAATAAGTTGTTCTTCCTTGTTCTCAAAGCTCGATATACCCCTTGTTGAACCGTAGATCAACATTATTTGCATAACACCAAGGGTGCCCAAGTAGAGCTGGGAAGTTGTCCACTTCTGCAAGCACTAAAACTTTAAAGTCCCTAATGAACTTGGCCGCTTATATAGTAATGGATGCATCCCTCAATACTCCAATTGGCGTGGCCTTAGTTCTATTTTCCATAAATGTACATTAGAAAATGGTTGTAATGGAGGTCCGCCCATCTGTACCCATGCATCTAAACTAAGCACATTAAATTCCACACCTCTCACAATCAAGATATTGCTCAAAAGCCACCCATCCACAAAATCATTCAGGATGATCTCCTTTTCATAATTTAATTTATGAGGAGGAAGATTAACATGCAAGATTTTCCATCCATTCTCAATACTGCGCATATGGAGTGTTTCCTTTAACCAATTCCCTAGTAATGGAATAATATTCTCCAGGTGCAACATATTACATACCTCTTTTAGGTCATCAACATCTGATTTGGGACGTCTTTCTACCTTCTTCCTGCTCCAACTTCCACGATTGCTCCTCTAAACATTGTATTTCACCTTGAAGATTTATGAGCACCTCCACGGTTTCTCGATAAACATCCTTATGATATGTAGGATTTGGGTATCTTGCATGTAAAGCCTCCTCTTTAGTAATGGCAGCCTTTTGTTGCATCGTTTCTTTAGTGCGCGTAGCTTCAATACGAGTAGTAATCTTCATGTGTACTAACTCAAGATCCGGTGCCATCACAGTACTAACTCGGATCCGGTGCCAACTTTGGAATCCATTGTTTTTCCACGATGCGTTGTATTCTAACCATCCATGTGCCCTTGTTCTCTTGTTTATGCTTCTTTCTAAGATGCTCATATAAGTCCAGTCACTCTTCATAGTTATAGTTCTTTCCACAAAAAGAATAAGTAATATTCTGAGGACATTCATGCCTGTAATGGTCAGGGGATCCGCACGTATAACATGTTCCATGAGGGAACTCACTTAGCCCACCTGTCGTGGCCTTGGCCTCTAAATCCACCATGGTATCCTCGACCTCTACCACGAACTCCTTCAAAACACCCTTCATTTTGGTCATAGTGCCCTTGATTGTGATCATGATCATGGTGCTCACTTTTATCCCTAAAGTTATTTGAAACTCTTTTCTATCATACACCAATATCAATGGCATTATGGATATGATCAATCAATTTGCAATCTTCAGTATTGTGAGTCGTGGACCAGAAAATCTTATAGTAGTAAGATACGTTCTTCCTTATCGTGTGCTGCAACAATGGGTAGTGGCTTGCATCATGGTCTAAATGACATATCTCACATTCAAAGCAACAATGAGTGCACCGATCCGAGGGGAAAATATCCTTACTGTGCCCTTCCACTTCACAACTGTACACCAAACTCATGTGTGTGTCTCATGTGTTGAATTGGCCGATAGTTTCTCCAACTGCTTTGACATTGTTGCAATCTGAGCTTCCAGGAATGGGCTCACTCCAGTGTCTATACTTCTAACTACCTCAGCATGTAATGTAATGCTGTTTTAAATACTTCGCATGGGTCCGTATATGTTTTATGTGACAATGCCCTCCTAAAAGGTGTGATCAAGCCTTTGATGAACCATTCTCGTATATCTTGGCTTGCATGGATATTATAGGAAATTTTAGACAAAAGTGTTTTGAAAGGGGCATCATATTCCCAAACACTCTCAGTAGTTCCATGCTTAATATCCTTGAGCACACTTATACTTTTCTACTTGAATTCGTGGATATAAAATTCCTTGAGGAAAACATTTTGTAATGTTGCATAATCCACACATGTCCGATCAAGGTCAAACTTCCTGTACTAACTATGTGTGCATCCCTACAACGTAGTTACAAATTGACTTGCCTTGCGCTTAGAAACCATGATCATTTTTGCGTGCCACGATTATCTCACACATATGCACATGCTCAACAACATATTCTATTCCCTATATTCGGAAGATGAAGTGACATCTCCATGTAGATATTCTGTGGTTGGTGAGGACCATGCCCATCGATCTAGAACCTCCTATGTTACCTCTACCCCCAAATCCACTAGATCTAGAGCCACATATGCCCCCTAATCCTCCACCTGTAGCAGGGATTGAACTAGAGGATGCATTGCCCTATGTCCCAATAGTGGTACCAAATTGAACTCCTACGAGCAGGAAGTTGTGCTACTCCCGAATGTGAGTCCAAAATTCTGCGTGACTATGTTCTACACCGACGATGCGCCTACAAAATTACCTCCAACAGGTCCTCCAAATAAAAAGGAAGATGTATGCCCAGCCATAAATTTACTCACTATTTGATTCAATCATGTACTTGACGATAAGTTAAGCGCACTCTCGTCATTCTGCTACCCAAAATAGCTTGTTGACTACTGGTTGTACTAGAAATTGGAAAACCAAGCGTAAGTGCTAGGTCGCAAGGTTCATTTATATGTGTGCATGCGGCCCATGTTGTCCTGTTGGCACGTTCTCATAAGAGTCTAAGGAGGGTTCCCTATAATAATGCTTACCCAAATGGGGGAGTTCCAAATGCTCTAGTTCCATGTCCTCTATGTGAGCTCCAAATCCTTCATGAGCCATCTCTCTCTACAACACCATCAACTCTACAACCTCTAGCTGCTTCGTTAAATCCCTCTTGCATGCCTCATTGAACTTGATCTTCCTTTCTTCTCTTTGTCTCTCTGTCGCCAAGTCTCCGCCATCTTTCACCAAACTCGCTTTCGCCCCCACGCATGGTGGAGTTTAGCTAGCCATCGACTTCTCTTCCAAATTCAGGGTTACCAACAGGATCTTAATCACCAGTGGAATGCCTTGCAGATATGGTCCCCTAGGATAACATTAAAATTGGAACTCTGCTACCTCCAGACAAGAATAAGTGGAAATTGAGTACTCCAAAATATAGCTATTCAGAACACCGCAAAACCAAGTATCCACATCGTGAGTCCAACTCAGATTAACATCATAAAGGGCCTGAAATTTTTCTTGCATCCAAACAAGTGTGTGAAACCTCTAATTCCTTTTAGATGTATAAGCAACCAACCACTTGTATAGCTCTATCGGAAAGATAGCAAAGAAACTCTCATATAAACAATCATACAAGTTCTGCTCCACCCATGAGTGCGCGTCAAACTTAGATCCAAAGTGTTGAATCTCCGAATGTATTCTTCTTCCAGATCTCTTATCCACTCTTCAACACTTTCCAAGGTCAACCAGTATGTCTTCATCATGAAACATCCTAAAAGCAGTTGACAAAGAGGTCCCACAACAGAAGCAATGATGCAGCCTAGAATTTACTATGAATAACCTAGGCGCACTAGCACATCACTCAACCTAAGTTGGGCACTCACCCGAAGCACGCAAAAGCACTAGGTCCCTCTTCAAAGTTTATTGTATAGAATGTTAACATAATGATGTTAAACATATTCAAATTCATAACCATTCATAAGCAATCCACAGGCACAATTCAATTTAGATCTTAGAGAACATAATAAATGAACTAAACAATAACTAAGATAAGATTAACCATACAAGAACCAGATTCAGTATTGTATAATACCATTATCCAGCCAATATATTCCATTGCATTAAATATTGTAAAACACATAATCTTCTTACACTACATCAGTATCCCCATGAGTCATGTGCGCATTAAAAACCGCACCACAACTCTACCATAATTCACTACATACACACCTATATCTATGTATCTCTATCTTAAACTATGAAAATCAATACATATTTATAGGGGTGGGGGTTTTTCCTTCATTGCCCATCCACTTCTCAAAATAGGTCACATGCTAATAATAGTCATGTGCCTTTACAATAGTATGCACAACATGCAAGTGTTCTAACAATAAATTCTTATAGTCAACTCCAAGTAGAAATCCTACATTTAGCTTTAAACTATGCATGGTGCTTATCTACCACTTGATCCCAAAATACCATTGCATGGAATGCAAGTCTTCACCTCGATATGTGCTCCACACTCTATCTCCAAAAATAGCCCTTATTCATAAAAACAATAAAGTCCTAATCCAGGCGCTTCAATCCTATGATAGAGTCGCACACTCTTTCAATGCCTTATCTTCATGCACCCAATACTTAGATTATTTTTGGTTGTTCAACACTTGCGATGTTGTTACCCATGTTGTTCAACCTAATGACTTTACCTTGCCTCATGTCATGATGTTTATCCCGATCATACCTTTGGTGTCATGGAACAAAACCTATTACCCGTTCCTACACTGGTTTAGTGCGCTTTACGACCATATCCTATACCTTGGATACCCGAATCACTTCACCCTCGTTTGGATAAATTCTCGACCTTTAACAATGTAGATTTTATATGTTGTTCCACCCGATACCTTATCGCAATCTATACATGTGTGTGTGTTCAATTGTCATTACCTATTATCCGACCCGACCATAACCTTCCCCACCGACCTTCACTTTCATCACTAACCTATTTATCAAACCACTCACCAACTACGTTTCCTACCTCATTTGTTCATGGTTTGAGGGGGATCACCTTCAGCCTCTACTTGGGGCAACCTAACCTCCACTTATACTGCGACACTCGACTCCTATTTTTATCTGCGTCACTTACAAATACAAAGCTACGCAAAAAAGGGCGAATGTAGACACCAAATTTGGGTCATACTCCCCTTTATCCCTTTTAATTAATTAAACACACCATGACCCCATTATTAATATATTCACCTTCACATTATTAATTAATTTAATTATTTTAATTAAATTAATTTCACCTTCACACCTCCGCCTCACCATGACGCCTCACCCAAGATCCATTCTAGGGGCATTTAACTCACGTTGTCCGAGTCATCACACTCAAAGATTGAGTCATCATTGAGTTATAACTCCCAATGTTAAGTCACTAACTTAACCGAACTAACTAAGACTTCTTCCTAAACCTAATTGGACCTTTTCTTAGTTCTTCCTACCTTCTCTCAGTGAACTCCACTTTCCTAAGTGGACTCAATGAGAAAAGCATGCCAAATATGGGAAGATCTACCTATTTTGGGTAAACCTATACTTTCCCACCTTAATCGACGTCGGTTATTCCTCGATAGACGTCGGTCAACTAATTGTCATTGGTTACTTTATATATAACTTTGCAACCTTGTACTTTGGGATTGGTTATTTTCAGTTTTGGGACCTCTATTGCATTCAAGCATGAATCAAAAGCCTCTCAACATCCAGACAACACGAAATACTCAACTAAAGGCCCAAGCAAGCATCTGGTTCTTATTCTAAGATATTGGGATATTCATGGGAACACTCTAGGAGTATCTTGTCATGAAACCGAACCCATAATCTCTTCATGGATAATTTACCGTTCTCCTTCACCTACCGTATATCTACAAATGTGAGTAAGTATACATGATTTCAATCATTTTGTGTTTTCTTAAAGAATAGATTCTTTACCTCCTTCATTATATACTTTATTTCTTCATGTATTCCTTTATCTCCAACTTCTCACTAATCCACCAATCAACGACCTACGGTATTTTGCCCTCTGTGACCTCTCCCTTTGTATTCATGAGTCTTCTCGGTAATATTATGAACCCAACCACTCCCCTTTCACTTTGTGTGCAATCACAGAGAAGCTCAAAAACTATTTTCATTAAATTATTTCCAATCGCCCTTACCGATGTCGGTCACATAACCGTCATCGGTTTCACTGTTACCAACATTGGTCACCAAACCGATATCGATCCACCGTGTCTTTGCACCTTCTAATCAAAGCAAGCCTATCCCTCAACTAAAATCCACCCATATCTCACCCGATCAAGCCCGGACCTCATCGGACCTACAAAAACCCAAAACAATACCTTGCCTGACGCTAGATTAGTTTGTACTTCAATACTATGGTTAATCTAGTGTGTTGATAACATTTTGAGATACCTAAATCAAAGTGTTATCAATAGGACCTTTATTTCTCATATTTACTTTCATTAATTTGATAAAATAGTGGATTGACAACCATCTAGGAAGTATCACACTTCACATAACTAACAATCGCTAGGCAGTCCACTGTCATTTGATATTTAATATCATTTGATGGTCTTGTTGTGTTTCTTAAGTAGGTCGTTCCTCCTAGCTAAAGGGAAGCTCTCACATTCAGTCCGATCAAATTCTACAACGCATGCATACCATCTACATAATCATATGTATTCCTCCCTGACCATTACCTTATCTGTTTTATCCCATACTCTGAGGTGAAATGAGGTGAAACAATGTTATCCAATGAAAGTGAAAGATGGGGGTCCTCCACCAATTCTTGCGTGGAGATAAAGGTGTGTGACCATGCTCTAAGAGTGGTGATGTATGAGACAAATGATGTGTCGGTGAATGAGACATAGGCAGTGATGAACACCTATGTGAAAGAGATCGTGAAGATGATGTGCACCTATGTGAATAAGAGCGCGGAGGTGATGGAGATTCATGAAGTAAAGCACAGGAGGTGATGAAGACCTATATGAAGTAAAATGCGAAGGTGAGGAACACCTATGTGAAGGAAAACGAGGAGGCAATGTATATCTATATGAAGGATTTGTCTAAGTGGTGGACCTAGATTGATGTGATGGACTAGTATATCGATGAGATTGTGTAGGGTGTGAGCGAACATGTGAGCTAGGAGTAGATTATTCCTTTGATTTGAAAGTTCTTGGGGACCTAGATGCTCTAGCGAGTGTAATGAAAACTTCAAGAGGAAGTTGCGGCCATAGTGTGGATGATGAAACAACATTTATAATAATGGCTTTCTGTTGTAAATGAACTTAAGACACGAGTGATGTATGGAGATGATATCCTTAGTTGCATGGAGTTAGGGAAGACCTAAGATCATGTCACACCCTTTGACCAAAGGTGCCATAAGAAGAGGCACAAGCATGGTAAGAGTACCAACTATGAATGGAAGCTCAACATATCCATATGATTGAGGAACTAGATATGAAATTCGTGAGAGTAGATAGCCAATAATGACAAGAAGTGTAATAGAACATATGCTTACATGAAATGATGGATCAATCATAGTGTTATTGATATAAAGATATCCAATAGAAGCACCAATATGTAATGTATTAGAAGAGAATGTAGCATGATAGTCATGATCAGAAAATGCAATGATCGGTGGAGATGTCTCAATGTGAGCAACTATAAAATCAATACCCCGATGGAGGAGGAGACATTGCACCATATTTATGATTGGTTGAAGATTCATCTTCTTTCTGTCATGTTTAGGAAGAGGATTGTTGAATATCTTGAGCTTGTAATTTCATTAATCGACATGCGAAGTCGTAGGCTTTAAAAGCTCAATTACATTATTATCAATAAGATCTTGAATAATATTTTGAAGTTTAAAACATCGATATGTAGAATGCCCAATGCATTGATGATAATCACATTTGAAATTTTCATTGTAATTATGACCTTTTGGATGAGATGGGTCTATATTGAGCAGAGGAGGAAGCATAATAAGGTTCTCTCAACGAGTTGTGGCAATAGAAGATGTGGAGCAATAGGAAGCTTAGTAAATATACACTTAGGCGATTGCTATGAATCTTTCAGGAGTAGTGATAGTATTGACAGTAGCCTTAGCTTCGTAGGTTTTATGGATGGTTTGAAATTTGATTTTCTTTAAAATGCACAGAAGACGAATCTTGCTCATGGTACTTAAGCTTTCCTATAAATAAAAGTTTAGTTTTTGTAGCTTAAGACTATGACATAAATGATCGAATGAAGGAGATGTCTCAAAGATAACACTCTCTTGGAGAGGTGACAATAAACTTTGGATAAATAGATCTTGAAGCTCGAGTTTGCGAGTACATAAGACATCTTAGCTAATTTGTTATTATATCGCAAGACATAATCTATTAGATGTTCATTAGATCCTTTTTAAGTTGCGAGTTGAGCATGTGATATCTTATAGCCAATATTAATAGAGAAGTGAGCGAGAAAATCATCGGCTAAATGCGTAAAAGATGTTACCGAGTGGACAAGTGGATCATAAAACCAACACGTTGCATAATCTTGAAGACTGCATGAAAATATATTTCTAGTAAAGTGTGATCATCTCGCATAATCTAAGCATGCTACATGAAATGCTCGAGAGATGCTCTTGAGGGTTGTCATGGCCTTTGAAAATGGGCAACTTGGGAGTGACAAAATTAAGAGGAAATGCATAAGAGGAAATGACATGTGCGAAAGGGGTATGAAGTAATAATGTGGAATCTAGAGATGGAGATGCACGAGAAGTGGCCAATTGAAGTTGACAAATTTGAGTTTGCAAATCTTGATATAAAGAAGTTAAATCAAGTGTATTCAAAGAAGTGCCAAGTTGTGCATGAGAATCATTAGGTTGAATGATGGGAGTAGTAGTAGTGAGAATGGAAGTAGGAATATGAAGGGGTTGAGTGGAGGCCATGGTGGATGAGGAAGAACCGAAAAGAGATGTCGAAGACGAATTGTGAGAGTTTTTAGTAGTAATCAAAGCATGAAGAATATGTGGAAGATGAGCAAGATTATCACACAAATCTTGATGAAAATTTGTGAGCTTTTCTAATTATTCTTTATCAACATTCGTGTCTTCATCATATGAGTGTTCACTGTCAAATGTTTTGATTTCGTGAAGAGGAACATTTTGAGAGTTGGCAAGAGGATTTTTAGTTTCAACCATTGATGTTGGAACCTCAGCCATTGATTTAGAAACCCTACGGGAATATAGAGGAAGCTTGAGATGCTCTCAAGACCCAAAACAACCACTACGGGTGATAGGCATAAGCAAGAAAAACATAGAAAGAAGGTTGGAATCAAGTGATGGGTTCACCAAATGATTAAGCAAATATTGAAATAAATATATGATAAATCTAAATATGTAACATCACAATGATATAAATAATTAAGTACATATTTGATCCAAGAAAATAAGTAATTTAAATTTGAAACCCTAGTTACTGAGATGAGAAGATAAAAATACTTAGATGATTCACAGTGATGTCAAAGTAGTGCCGAGCTAACAAATTAATGAATAGGAGGAGGTAAGTGTCACACTTATGCCTAGAAAAATGCGAAGTGTTGGAATAAGTTGGATTGGGGCACCTAGGACTGGGTTAGGGGTGCTGAGACCTCCTCCGAGTGCTGTGGATCTGTAAGAGGATTTAAAACCCACAAGCAAGGATCACAAGGGACGACGTGCACATCAACGGATGTGCAAATGGTAGCATAAAGAGATCTCGGGAGGAGCAAACATCAACCAAATGTGCATGCAAAGATTCGACAAATGGGTAGAACCTCGATAAGCCACAAAACTCTCCTCTATCTCATAGATCCAAAGGGGTGTACATATAGGAGGTGTTGAGTAACCCCAGTGTTGTAATCATGAAAAATCAAGTGGAGAGGGGGAGTTACATTCCCAGAATAGAAGTGTAACTCCTAATGACGCATATGACACACTGACACACTAACGCGTAAGAGAATCTCATAATGACCCCTAAATGACACATGGACCTATGATCTCACCTAAGTGAGATGAATCACCTAATGATGTGGAAAATAACACACACCAACACCCCCTTCATCGTAACTTAGGATGAGGTGGTAAGTCAGAAATGACAAATGGGTCCTAGCACAAAGCCTGATGAGGTATACACATACAAGAAGAAGTCCCAAGCAGTGAAGGAAAACCCAGTGGGAAAAACATCCACCACAAAAGAACAAAACACTTTCTAATCTAAGAAAGATGCCAAAGATGGGTCCCAGCTATAAACGAGCCTAAAAAGGTACCCATGTACAAAGAGGTCATCTCTCGAAAAGAAGAAGAAGAGAGAAGAAGAGGGAGACGAGAGAAATGCAGAAGATGCCATGGACGGATCTAAACTTTACAAACTCTCAGGATGTCTCCCAAAAGAATGTCGATGACGAGATCCTTTGCCTCTGGGTGAAGAAGAGCCACCCATACCAAATCGTGTGCTGCCCTTAGGAAGGACAGAAATGACGTCGTTGAAAGTCTGCCCACTCCATGAAGGAAACCAAAGGTAGTAGCATGAAGAACTCTGAGTCTGGTCCATGAAAGTGTGACATAGGTCTAGCAAGTGAGTGCGAAGGAACCAAAGGTAATGCCACGTGTGCAAAATTGTCAGAGTAGGAAGGGTGAACACATGTAGAAAGGATGTCCAACTGATGTGAAGGAAACAAAACATCCCCCACAATAGAAAATGGATCCACAAGCAAGGGTGGATCAATGAAGGTCTCCGAGAAAAGTGGAAGTGGTAAGAGTCCCAGAAGGGGCACTCCCAACAACAGAGATGATGAACTCCTTTGAAATACCTATAGATGGATGATGAACCTGTAGAGCATCACAAGTGGACTCTGCGAAAAGACAACAAAGGTCAGGCAGATACTCATCCCAATGAGGGGGCTCAATAAACAGAAGAGCGATGTCAGATAGGTATGAGTCATCCAATGAAGGTAGAGGAGTGAAATGGGCCTCACACACTGAAGGTGGAAAAGAGGTGGGTGTGATGAATGTATAAGACTGAATAGGAGACTACTCGATATCTGATGAGATGTGGGAAGTGTCAACACTCTCTGGAATAGTGAGAGGAGGAGAAGAGTCCTCTGTAGTACTCTTGACATCAGAACTAGGTGCACAATCCTCATCATCAAAAGTAGAACCAAGCAAGCATGTGTCAGTAAAACTATCATCACATGAAGAAATAGAGGAGACAACTGAATCAACAAAAAACAATGGAAGCAATATGTGAAGGGTCTCCATAGAGGGACTGAAGAATGCTCTAGACACGGTGGGGTGGATCTGAGTCTACCACGTGAAACCAGAGAGATCGGAGACATGCATCATCAAGTGACCAAAAACATGGTCACAAGTGTCAAGAAAGTCTTCCAGATGACGATGATCAGTGGGTGCATGAACTAGCTCAAGGAAGAAGGGTGAAAACTCTCGTGAGCAAAGTAATGTTCCATGGATGCACGTCGAGTTGAATAGTTCCCTCTCCCAATGAGAAGTGGCGGAGGTCTGAAAGCGATCCTACGATGCTCAAGTCTGGAAAGATCACACTCCATGATGTGGAATGAAAAGTGCAAGGTGCACAAAAGCAAGACGTCGGACTCGGACCGATAGATAGTGCGTCTGCATGTGAAAACCCAAGAGTACTAGTCAACCCCCAAAATGTGGCACTTTATAAAGTAGTGTGTTTACAAAACGATAATTCATCATGTAAAGTGAGAAATCATGCAACTTTGACTAAGGAAGCACTCAAAAACGAGTTGTGAGTCAAAAGTTATGGCATTATTACGATTCCCGCAACTAATGGAAAAAGCCAATAAACACGCAAACTGATTTAAAAAATGCCCGAAATGGGTGCAAAGGGTGTCGTGTGGGTACTCGTTGGAAATGGCATCAAATTTTAGGTAGGGTTTGTTTTGCTTGCATGAGGGGGATTAGCCTTGCCAACCTCGGACCTCACCCTCCGTCTTCGACACACGTAGGAAGGGCATGATACAAGCAAAATTAGAACCCAAAAATTATTACAATGCCAATAATGAAATGTTTTGCCTCAAAACATTAAAAAGGGGGATTGTTTTAACCTGCAAACAATTCTAAAAGGGAGTGGTTTGACTGCCCGAGCAAAAGGCGAGTGGAAATGTTTTGGGATGTCCACGTTGGACCGAGTTGAGCGAAGGAAGGGAAAAGCGCCGTGTAAATCCTTAACCAAGCCATGTGTGACTATAACAACCGAGATCTTGGCTATGTAACAAACACCATGCAGAGAAGGTGCAGGTTGCAGTGAAGAACATTGACACAAGATAAAGAACAAGATCAGTCAGAGCTAGACGTGTCGACTAGTCCACGTGTCAAGGGGTAATCCCTTTACAGAGCAAAGTAACTGGGTGTGCAACAATGCGAGAGAAACGGTCATGTTGACAAGAACCCAAGGCACCTCACACAGGGAAAAAGAGAAGCCTCTTGTTGATTTGAACACAAAAGAAGGAAGGGCCAAGAGCAAGCTCCAGGTAAATGCTCAGCAAGAAGACGAGAGATCCCAACAGAGTAGAAGTCAACCCAACAACAATCTTAGAGGGCGAGACTTCAAACCTGGTCAGTAGATAAATTAACAAGACCTTACAAACAAGCCGGTGACAACACGATTCAACACGAGTCGAGCATACAATAATTGAACCAATGTAGAGAGGACCGATACACGGGCATGGTGCAGGCTCAGAGCATATACTTCCACGCAGAGAGAACCCGAGAAATGAGTCAAGGCTAAAACGGTTCCTTAAGAGGTTTAAGAAAGCAAATACATGCAAAAAGCAATGCACGAGCCAACCAAAAACCAAAACCATGAAAATGTAACCTCAAATTATAATATACCCCAAAAAACACTCATGCAAAGCCAGAACACTCAAAAATGAGCCACGAACATGAACCATGAATCATCCTGAGCAAGGAGGTAGTGCGAGTCGAGCCCAAGTTGAATGCACAACCATGGACAATACAAAGGTATTAGTTGGTCAATGCAAGTGGTGTGTGAAGGAAGCATAAAGCAAACTTGAGTCACTAAGAACCGAATCATGAACAATGCAGGTATGAAGCCTGAATCAATACAAGAAGAACACGGTCGAAATTTCCATTACGACACACGCACGAGAATTTGAATATCACTCCGGAAGCCAGAAAATACACGAGCAACGTAAAGAGTGCATGGATCCACAAGATCCGCTTTGATACCATGTAAGAGGGTTTAAAACCCGCAAGCAAGGATCACGAGGGACGATGTGCACATCAACGGACGTGTGAATGGCAACGTGAAGAGATCTCGGGAGGAGCGAGCATCAACCAAATGTGCATGCAAAGATTTGACAAATGGGTAGAACCTCGATAAGCCACAAAACTCTCCTCTATCTCATAGATCCAAAGGGGTGTACATATAGGAGGTGTTGAGTAACCCCCAATGCTGCAATCATGACAACTCAAGTGGAGATGGGGAGTTACATTCCCAGAATAGAAGTGTAACTCCCTAATGACGCATATGACGCACTGATGTGTAAGAGAATCTCATAATGACCCCTAAATGACACATGGACCTACGATCTCACCTAAGTGAGACGACTCACCTAATTATGTGGAAAATAACACACACCAACAATGACCGCAGAACCTCAAAAAAAGATCTTCACAGGGTCGCAAGATGTTCGCTAATGTTCACCTTTAATCACTTATATGTCATTGACCTCACTATTATTTGCGAAAACCGTAAGAAGAAAGAGCACACCAAAACCCTAAAACAAATCAAATCCTAAAAAGAAAAATTTACTAATGGGGAGTCAGACTAACCCCGATGGTCACCCAACTGAGTGAACTTATGATCGGCACCTGCTCTACATTTGGACTCCATGTAGTTCTGCATGTGTGTGTAGAATTGTGTCCTATGTGGCTCTTGTGCTAGACGCACTTGAATAACGAGTAATAACTAGATGTATAAAATTTAAATATATGTGTGCATGGAAAAATGAACTTCCCCTCCTATGAAGTGTATGCAAAAGAATGTAGTCCCTTGCCCTTGTGTGGATGTTAGATGGATGCTTGAATGCTCTTGTAAATGCCTTTGGATGCAACCTTAGGTGGTGATAGATAATGCTTAGTGCTTGGTCCTTTATTATTGCCACATAGCTTTATATTTATATGATTCCCTTGCTCAAATTTTGTAATTAACCACTAAAAGGCCGACTAGTAAAAAATAAGATGCCCAAACAACTAGAAGATACCCAAAAGATGCGAGTAAAGTACAAAGAGGTCGAGGGCGTCCATAGGGGATGGGGGTGCTAGCGCTAACATCCTACCGGGCCGGGCGCTAGTGTCGAAAGTTAGAAATGCCGAAGTATCAAAAGACAGATTGGGTAAGAAGGTGTGTGAGACCAAGAAGGAAAATAGAAAGAAAACAAAGAGGCCAAAGATAGTGGTCAATTAGTACTTTTCTTGCTTAAGAATCATATGAATAGTAGTATGTGATCAAGACTAGATAATTACTCAAAGTGCGTGATTTAGTGTCTACAATCCCCTAGTCATCTTTTCATGACATAATAACCTTCAAAATCATATATAAGTAAGGAACACATGCCTCATTGGGTAACCAGACACTTTAAGAATTCCTTATGTAAAAACAAACATAAAAGGCACTCCAAACTCCCTAAATTATGAAATAACTCATACACATCCATTGGGGTAGCACCTCTATAGGTTTGAAGTCTCCTTCCAAGTCTAGGAGTCTCCATATTCATCCTATAAGCAAGCAAAGTGACCCTTCCCAAGTATTTGAACAAGTGTGAAACTCAAGCAAAGCATCGAAACACGATTGTCAAGTTCGATTGCACTACAATAGACATCACATGTTAGGAGAATGACATGTAGTTTGATTATTCTTGGAGTAGTGACAACGTCGATGGTGCAAAAGGGTGCCCACAACCCACATAACTTTGTTTGCAAGAGCTCCTCGCACTACAAGGGTCTACGGTTTGAGAAAATTTTATAGAGCCATTCGAACGTGAACAAAGAACACCCACACACAATGACACTCATTTCCAAGAAATGAAGAACTCAAGAAGTTGTAGACCCAAATTCAAAGTAGGTCTAAGATCGCATAAAAGGGTGAGGGTCATACAAGCGCTTTTGACCTAGTTGTACAATTTTGACCAGGTTTAATTTCAGGTGCTAGTTTATGTAACGAAGTTTAAGGTGCTAGTTTATGTAACGAAGCATTTTTCAGTCTCACATCATCTTGTTCCTACATTCAAATCACCCAAACTCTTCTAGATCCACATAGAATCAACTAAGTGCAATTCTCCCTTGTGTTTTGATAGTTGCTAGATCAATAGTCACTTTGAAAAGTGTTATTCTAATTTGTGCAATTAATGTTGGAAGTTAATTAAATTAGAATATGGAAACTGTTACATTATCTCATCCTTTTCATGTATGTTAGTAAATAATCTTAATACTTAAAAAGGAATGAAATAGATTCACAAAAATTGAAATCAAGAATCGGTTTCCAAGCCCCTAGGGGATACAAGTTGGATAGAGTGGTGGTCTAATGTTATTTAGAGAACTTCCATCTTCCTATGAATTAATGGAAAACAAACTAGCATATTCAGACAAAGAGCCTGCAAGCCTTCATACCATGAATTCCAAAGTATTTCATATCAACTTGATAACTCTTCATTTAATATGTGCCTATAAAATCAATTTTCTCAATACAAACATAAGCTCAAAATTGAATAAGAATACAAAGCCAAAGGGCCTTAATTAAGAGCTAGATTACTTTGGTTTCATATAGGTGATAGAGATTCTAAATAATTCTTTTCTCTTCCTTATTATAGACAATCTTCCGATGGGATAAAAGCCATTGAAACTATTAGTGACAAACTTACCAAATTGTTTGACATTATGTAAGATTTTGTTCACCATTATCATAATGTCTTTGTAGCCCAAGTGCCTTCTCATAGAAGATAAGATACCCTTATGAAGTGTCTTCAAGTGGTCCTCGCAAGCTCTCCCAAGCTCATAGAGTTGTATGTGACAAACCATTGTCTTTTAATATTCTCAAAGAGGCAACCATGCAAATAGATTTTGACAAGGCCCCTAACAAATGATGAATTTTCTTGCGAGTTATTTCAAGTCCCGTGGCACATGGTGAGCATGATTTGCACAAAGTTTATTCTGAAGCTATGATTTCTAATTTCTTAAGAGATATCATCAATCGTGAGAACATTAAATTCATCCCTAAAGATGGAGAGCTTGAGAAAATTTCGATGGGAGACTCATTACCCTCCGTAATGTCTCTTATAAAATCTTTGCCAAATCCGACAAATAGGCTTAGACATCCGCTTACCCTCATTGTTATAAGTGAACAAAATAGTTTCATTTAGTTTAGGTGTATTCATGTTATTGCTTATTTGGGAAGGCTTAGAATGGGCAAGGGTCTCTAATAAAAAGTTCTTTTTGTAAAAATTGATTTCAAGAAAGCTTATAACAAGATTGAATGGCCTTTTATTATTGTTGTGCTCCAAGCTCTTGTGTTTGGTCATCACTTTTTCCTCATTGTCAATATGTTATTTCAAAATGTTGGATCTTGTATTTCAATTAATGGTGCTCAATCTTCCAAGTTTGGATTATTCTGATCAATCAAACAAGGTCGCCTCTTAGCCCCTTCTCTATATGTTCTTACTACTTAAAGGTTTAGTTATTTGCTTGTTGGTTTTTCATCTCAAGTCTTGGTGAAAGGATTCTCGACCCCCACTGGATGAATAAATCGTTAAGGTCATTTTGTTGATGAATCTTTTCTCTCTATTCGAGGAAAATATTCAATAAAAATGCCATGGAGTTCCAGGATTTTCCATCTTACTTCTAGATATTTCATTCAATAGAAAAAGATTCAATGTTATAGGTAATATCTCTCTCCCAAACCTCCTTGGCTAGAAGGATTTCAATGGAAATAGATTCGAGATATGTGTGCAATTCAATTTTATTGGCATATCATTTGCTTTTATATGGGCTCACCATTTGAGCTTTGGTATTATGTTGTCCAGAGGGTTGAGAAGAAAATTGCCTATTGGATCACTAAGCCTCTTTCTCTGAGAGAAATTTTAAATATGCTCTAAAGTGTTGGAAACCAATCATGTTTATTACTCATCTTGTTGGCTCCCCTCTAAGCTCGCTTATGGTAAATTGGAAAATCTTCTCGAGTTTTTTATGGGCCAATTCTAAAGGGCACAAAGGTTTTCACAAGATGGCCGGGAAGTTTATGCCGACCTAAAGAAACAAGAGGGTTAGGGATGTTGGATATTAAACTACAAGGGAATTCTCTCAAAGTGTCAAATGGATAATCCAAAGTTTAGAAGGCTACGAAGCTTGGAAAATTCTACTATGTTGTTGCATCACTCAGGGAACTCATATGTGATGATAAGCCCTGGAAAGGTCTGGGGTTTCAAAGTCTTCTTATGTTACCCATGTCTATGAATATTGGTGGTACCTTTGTTTCTAAAAGCATTTGGAAGGCTTAGGAACTTCTCAAACCCAATTTCATTTGGAAAGCATTCTAAATTGTCACCCATGTCTACGAAGATGGTGGTACCTTTATTTCTAAAAGCACTTGGAAGGCTTGGGAACTTCTCAAACCCAACCTCGTTTAGGTAAAGGATGGTTTGATTGGGGCTTTCAACCAACTCTCCCTCCTTATGGTGGCCTCTCGGTCTTATTTTTCATAATGTTCCATTTGATATGGTACCTTGGATCAAAAGTCTAAGTATTTTTAAAAAGGGAATAAAAGGTATCAATGACTTATTTTGCAAAGCATCTCATACATGGTTATCATGGGATTCACTTAAAGCTAATTTTCAACTCAAGAATGATGATGCAAAGTCCATTTCTAAATTTAAAAAATCCATACTTGATGATCACCCGAATAAAATTAAAATCTCCTTTAGTGTCCCCTGATGGAGAGATTGACATGGCCGACAACCACCCATTTTTTCCGCTACAATCCCCGAATTAACTACCATCTCCTTGCCTCGCAACATGTTTTCGTGATTTTCCAAACTACTACTGGAATATCGATACCATGATATGGTTTGGTCAAGAAGGTTTACCAACCTTATGAAAGCTCACATCAAGCCTAAAACCAATTTCTTTGTTGTCTCATTTATCAAGGTCTTTCTCTTAGAGACAAGCTTAAGCACATAGGGTTTTAAAACCTACATGTTTGGCTTCACAACAATCTAAATTTGTTAAACATCTTTTTTGGTTTTGCCCTCATGCTCAATCCACATGGAAATGGATCTATACCCATTTCCAACCTTTCATCTTAGATTTTTCACTGGAAAATTGTCTTTGCTGAGGTATTTGGCCATGCTTCCCAAAATATGATGATTATTGGCAATTTTTTCATGTTGATATTCTTTTTCATATATGGAAAGACATTTTTTTGTTATTTTTAACACATCTATAGATAAAGGCTTCTCTATGACTAGTAAAGTTAATGTAATATTTAATGTGTTGCTTTAAATCCAGTCTAAGCGGAGAAATTTTGCTCGGAGATGAAGCATTTGCAACCTTTTCTCATGCATCGTGGTAATGCCCTTGTATTGTCAATCGGGGTGTCTAGACTAGACTTAAGCTGTTACGCCATTCTATAGCTTGGGGTTGTGACCAAGGGTTTCATAGATGTCATTTCAAAAACCGACAAAGCTTATCTCCCCATCACTGTCACTCTCATACCAGATCTCGATACCCTTTGCCCGATCGTAGAGAGGATGTGTTTGACCATCATAATGGTGGCATCGACAGTGGTGGCTTACTTCTCTCGCAAGGGAAATTCTTGCGTTTGGCATTTATTGTTTCTCCTCATTATTAGAATGAAGAAGAAGAAGAGAAAAAATATAACGACGAATGAGAGCCCATCTCGGACACGACCCACCCCTTTGCCACCATTGGATAGGGGATAACCTTGATAGTCCTTCACCTCGCCTCGTTGACTCCCATGTTTGTTGTTGCTCCATAATTCTCTCTCTCTTGATTAGAAGCACACTTTTATTTTGTAAATCCAACTTTAATATCGAGGTGAGCTCATCTCTTTTCAAGCTCATCTTATTTTACATTTTGGAACATGTTTTCTTCCACCCCTTTCTTTTTGGTATGCTTATCATATACTATATTTTTATAAATAAAAGTACACTTCCCAATTAAAAATAAATAATACCCTCACATTTTTCGTGTGATGAACCACTATTACTACAAATACTTTAAAATTACAATCATATTAGGAAATACGAGTTAGTATTCCACATGTATGTATTGGTAAACAATAATTACACGAGTAATTATTATCTTTTAAATATAAGTTAGTATATTTGTTACATTAAAACAACTCATAACAAATCTAGTTGAGGGAGGTATTTGTGGGCTAAGAAGTTATAGCTAGCTCCTAAAATATAGGAAATATATTCCTATATATATGTAAGGTTTTGTCTTATGAATAATAACAAAAATGAATTATTATTGTTCTAATTCTGATTTTGATCTCTCTGTAACAAATCGATCCATTTTCCACATTTGGTATCGTGAGCAAATACTATCAAAATGAGTGTCTTTTTGTGTAAGGATGTGTGATTGTAAAATTGAATATAGTTTTATATTGTAAACCCACACAACCTTGAGGAAATCTTGCATGAGTGGAGGAAACATAAGGTTTAATATTCCCATGAAGGTATCTCCAACATCCATGTTGCTCCATCAAATTCTACGATATCTCTCCATTTGTATTTCACACCTATATTATGTCTAGTTTCTTTCACCTTCATATCTATTTGATTTTTGTGCGGCTAATCGTCCATTCTAGTGCGATCTTCATGCGGTCTTATGATTGATATCCGTGAACTCTATTTGTCAATTCCACAAAGTCTTCTAGTTAAGTGACACACTTTGTGTATGAATACAATAATCAACTCACCAAAAACAACTTCTCATGCTCCCAACAAAGCCATGCGCAGATCCTCAAGATAGTTTACATTCTTGTCAATCAATGTTTTGGTTTTACTTTTTTCTCTTTAGTCTATGTAATCTTTGTTTGATTAATTTGTCATGTGAAGGTACTTGTCTTAAGTTGTAATAAATGTTTATAGGTTTTAGTTTTAATGTTGATTAAATTTCTAATATAGTTATATTAGAAATAATTGTTTTTTTTTCAACTAATCATTTAATAGATTCCATAGTGGTCAATGTATGACATATAATTCCATGTCAATGGTAAGGGTCATTATGTCCTTTTCCTATTGTTAAATTGTCAAAATCGTCAAATAGTATTAGAAATAATTGTCATTTTTTTCAACTAATAATCTAATAGATTCCATGGTGGTGAATGCATGACATATAATTCCATGTCAATGGTAAGGGTCATTATGTCCTTTTTCTATTGTTAAATTGTCAAAATCATCAAAAAGTATAGGTGGTAGGTTTTGGATTTAGTAAATGATTTCAAAGTTAATGTTAAATAAAGTATTTTTGGATGGTCACTTTCTCCAATTTATAAATAGTTGTCATTTTTCTAAAGTATCAAAATAATAATAATAAAAAGTCGAGAGTCATTTTGTGTGTTGAGTCGTCTTGTCAAAATTGTCAAAATCAAGTCAATAGACAAGTTCTCAAAAGAGTCGAGTCATTGTAAAAGTCTGAAAAAATAAAAAAAACGCCTTATGGATGCATTTTGGTGGAATCCCATGTCCTAAAGAACCATTGATCTTCAAAAGCCAAATTTATTGAGTTAGCAACATTGCATCGGAGGGACAGAGGCGTGACAAAGGTGGAGGTTGATCAACGACTCTCTTCAAATCGACAACGACGAGGCCGCTAGTAGTTGTGGTGACATTTTTGTGGTGTGAGTTTTTGTTTTACAATTGTGCTTCATTTCAGTTTTTCAACTTTTCAATGTGGTGTGTATTATGATACCTTGAAAAAACAATCGTATTGGAGAGCAAATGATCAGAGAGATCCTTTTTCTATCCATTTGAAAACTTTGTACTTTGTTGGAAGATGATCGATCAGTTGAATACGTTCATCTGGCAATGGTGATCATATGTAGCAAGATCCAAACAACAAGATCTAGACAATAGTATGCAATATGACACGATTTACTTTTCAATTATTGTTCATGTTTTGTTTACTGAGAATAAGTGGAAATTTCACATTGTGGGGGAGGGGACATGACACCAATGTTCCATTTCCATTCAATTTCTTTTTTCAGTTTGTAATGTGTGAGCACAATTTCTATGTAATCCCCGATGGAAGAATGTGATGAGAGCTGATGATTATACTGCAACATCATGATATTATGGTTGTTGGCTATCCATTTTGAAAACCATTCCGAAGGGTTGTTGATTATCTTGAAAACAAAACCATCTTTCGTGGGTTGGTTTACAACCTGGTACAGTCTCGCCTTTCAAAAAAAAAAACCTTTATAAAGGTTGGCTATCCTAAAAACAAAACTATCCAGATCATTTACAAGCGTCAAAGCAACACATCATGCACTACAAGACGTGATTTCCCCATATTCATACTAAGGGGAGGAATGTTAAGAAATATGAGTTAATGTTCCCCATTATAGGTAAATAATAATTATGTGAGTAATTATTATCTTGTAAATATAAATTAGTAAATAATTGTTAAATAATTATTATATTAAAACTACTCATAATAAATATGCTTGAGGGAGATATTCGTGGAAGAAGTTACCCTCCTAAAATATAGGAAACATATTCCTATATATGCAAGGTTTTGTGTTGTGAATAATTATGACTTTGATCTAACTCTGATCCGTTTTCCACCAATCCTCCATTTACCGGATCCGATCGTAACCTAACCTCTCCTCCAAATTTACAATCCAATTTAAAAATAATCCTAGCATACCAAAGAAAGGTAAAATAACTCGAAAGATTCTCCATGTCTTCCCTTTCAGTCAAAAATAATTGTACAACTGCCATTATTAAGCTAAAATTCACGCAAATTACTTACAGTACTGGGTTAAGATCGGGTAGGATATGATATGAATGAACGAACGATCGATTTTATCAACGTTGGACACTTATTGCTTTGACGAGACGGGGATCGAAGCGCAGGCTCAAAAAGAAGAAGAAAAGAACACAACGAAACTCCAATTTCTAGTCTTTTCTTCTGAGCAAAACCCTGTCTGTTATTCATGGGATTCTTCAGAAGCTCAAGCGGTAAGAATGGCGCCGAACAGGACCATGAGCCTCTCACAAACGAAGGATCTCCTCGTCCCCCAAAAGACAGCTTTAATTTAGCCTACATCTCCTACTTCATACTAGGCACAGGGTTTTTGCTCCCGTGGAACGCCTACATAACGGCCGTGGATTATTTCAGCTATATTTACCCAGGCAAGCAGGTGGACAGGGTTTTTCTGTAGGGTACATGGTGCCATGCCTCGCTTTCCTTTTAGTTCTGCTCAAATGGGCGCCGAGGTCTAATGCTCGAGTCCGGATCAATTTAGGGCTTTCTGTTTTTTCTGTGTCTGGTCATCGTGCCGGTGATGGATGCTGCTTATATAAAAGGCCACAGGGGTTTGGATGCGGGGTATTTTGTTACTGTTGCTGCGGTTGTTGTGTGTGGTGTTGCGGATGCGTTGGTGCAAGGGAGCTTGATTGGCTCTGCAGGGAGCTTCCTGAGGAATACATGCAGGCTGTAGTCGCAGGAACCGCTGCTTCAGGTACTCAAATTGGATTTTCTAATTTTTATATGGCAAATTTTTCTTGAGATCGTGGGCCTTTTCGAGGCCCTGTGGAATTCTTGTATCCCATACTCCGTCCGCAATCATACTACTGTAACCTTACAATATTGGCAAACAAGGGTGGCAATTGAATGTTCCCATTATCCATACTCAATCTACCACAGCCTTAAGCTTCGGAAATATGTGGGCGTTCTTCATGGACAAGATTTGACTGTCATGTCGCCCCATTAATGGAGTTTTCGAGGACAACCCAACATCTCAAATGATTGTCATTTTGTGTATTTTAAAGTTAAAATCTTTACTTAAATCGAAATTTATAAAGTGGCATTTCTTTTTGCTAAATTACAGCAGGGATAGGGCTCTAGCCCAACAAAAAAACAATTAAGCACAGGAAATTACGAGTTCTTGATAATTTGAAAATAAAATATATATTATTGTGTCAATAACCCAAAAAACTAAGAACCTCAGAAGCAGGAAATATATCAAAACTGAAATGTGGAATTGGAACTGCTAAGAAATCTTTCCGAAACACCCAGGCATACGCCGAAAATGACACTGCACTTTCAACCAATAGTTTTTCAACCAAAAGAAACTAAGAAAACAATCACCAATATAAAAACCTTAAAGTTAACTTAACCTAAACCTAACACACCCCGAATCATAATAAAACACGAAAAGAAAATTTTAAAACTATAGTCAAATTTTTTATTTTTCAAGTGCTTTATCCACGATAGATTAAAAATGAATATTATGCTTTATTTATATGCATTTAATTTTTTTGTAATCTATTGAAAACTGTTTCTGTGAAATATTCGGATTCATTTTTTTGATAAAAGCAAGGTGCTGTGACCAAAATTTCGGCATCTTCACTCATTCATGCCTGCCTTCTAGTCTCAAGATGCCTGAGCTTCAACTCATATGGTATGAGAAAGGACTGAAAACCTTCCTCTATACTGACCAAATTCAACAATACAGAGCTCCGACCGTTGACCATGTCACAGTTCAAACCAGACAATCGAGGAATGGAAGCCAATCACAAATGCAATCATCCAATTCTGGGGATCACCTAGACAACCTTTAAGACAGAAATGATCATATCTTCTGCTACAATCTTCATTCAAACATGGAATGCATGAAAAATAAGCAGACAATAGATCAACTTCACTAACAATCTTCACCAATTTTGTACTGCAGCAACGAGACGTTCAAGACTCATCCCATCTATCCACGAATCCCTTCAACAGTAACCTTCTTCAAATACTAAATACAGTTTTCTAACTAGCTAAAACAGGGGGGCGATTCAATTGCATCCATCACCAAAAACAGTCTTTAACAATTTATTTGCTGTTGTGTGAATTGGAAATTACAAACCCTCATCCACCAGAAAGGAAAAACAGAAATATATAACCAAGCTGTAGATACATATATGTATATTTTGTATGTACACACGCTTGTGCGCACGCATGTGCATGCACACCCACACACACACACCCCCACACATACTTAGCTTCTATAATGGTCTTCGGTTGGTGGCTGAGGCAAATTACATAGGTCTCTACCACCATTTTTATACAAAAAACAAAATCCCAAGATCCCATTGCCTTCATCTTCAATTCCTCAATAAGAATCTTAGAAGTCACCTTGAATGATTAATCTTTTCCAACCACTACTTATTGCAATCTCGCGCGCCTTAGAGCATTGCAAGACTTTTCGCTTGATTGTTTGTTTCAATGCCAGCGTTGAAGGAACATTTCAACTTTTGTTAGTTAAACTCATCCTAAATACATCACCACTTGTTGGCCTAGGATTCACTTTAACCACTCCAAAATTGAGTTTTAAGAAACCACCTGAAGGAGAATGCTATAAAACAACAGAATTGGGGATTACCATCCCCCAACCCCATTATTAGGGAAAACACTATTGCATGATCAATCTATTATGAGAGATTGAGCTCTATGATTTAGCCTCCTCCGCAATTATTGTCTCACCTCGTTTTTGCCAACTTGAAACTAGCTCTGAAATGACAGGTTCAATTCTAACCCAAACTTGTAAGGATGATTGAGAAACCTCTTTAGAAATTCTCTTGTTTCGCTTAATCTAGATATTCCAAATCATGATTGCTGGAGCAATCATCCTAATAATTTTTAGACTTGCTTTTAATTTAACTCCCATTTTTCCATTGAGCTTCTTATAGAAATATTCCTTTTTTGAAGCAATTTTTCCAAATATCTTTAGCATAAGAGTAGTGCAAGAAGATATGGTTACTTCATTCCTCATACTCATTAAACAACACCTATAGGGAAGGACCATGGAACCCACGCTTGATAAATTTATCATATGTTATTACTTTTTCATGCACCACCAATGATGCAGGAGCATCTGAGATCATGTGCAATCTTGTATTATTCGAAAATAGTAAGAATAGATTTTTGTGTTTGTATATTTTTTGTGCCCGATGTTGGCAACATACTTCATAAGGGTTTGCAGTATAGTTCTAATTCCAAACAACTTTTCAGTAGTTGGCATATACATGTATTTCTTTGCGCAAAGCAGAAATGGTGTTTTTACAGTTGGAAGGTCTTGCATACTCAAAAGGACAAGTCAAATGCATTGCAGCACTGCCACGTTATGCATACACTTTAGGGATAGGCTTGAATATTGCAAGGATAAAAATCATGGCGCCATACTTGTATATTTGGCGAATTGTTTGGAAGCTTAATGCTTAGATGAAAACAATGAATCCTGTAAACTTTAAAGCATAGTTACCAGGTTCGGAAATCCGATTAAATTCGGAAGGGCAAAAAAATCCGAAAATACGGAGTTCTCGAAAAAATCCGAAAAAATCCGGAAAAATCCGGTTCGGAATATATATACATATATTATTATAAATTTATATTGTTGTATACTTATATCATTATATATAGACAAATCATACAAAAAAGCATCCATCTACCATAATCATCATCATCATAATGATTCTTTCAAAAGATTGCAAGAAGTTGCTTGGTCCAAAAAGGTACAAAAATGGATTTTATGAAAATAAGAAAAATATTGCCATCAATGCGTAGAGCTCGAGAAAATATATACTTTTAGAGAAGACGACACCTAAAACGGAGCCACAGAATGAAAGTTATGGCACATGCAAGTTTTTCTTTGCCATCTTCCGGACCCTTTCCAAAAATGGCAAATTTTTTTCCATCTTGCGATGTTTTTTCACCAAAAAAAAATTATGCCAAAAAAGGAAAAAAATTCCTGTGCAAAACAAGGCCGAACCGGACCGGATTTATTCGGTTGCTTCTAAAAATACAGTTCGAACCGGATTTCATTTCTTGCGCTAAAGCAGAAATGGATCCGGCCGAACTCAAAAGGACGGTAACTATGGTTATTAAAGTGATTAGATCCAATGAATTCTGCTTTAAAGGAGAGACTCATTGATACCATCTACATATGGAACCAAGAGGTCATTGGGATTTCGAGCAATAAGTAATGTGAAAACATCCTTGTGTGGGCTTTCATTGCAAGAATGTAGGGAGTGCAAATAGTGAGATTGTTTGTTGGCAACACAGAGATTATAAATGAGAGGCGATGATGATTCACCTAATTAATATTGTAGTTTTTAGGCCGACTTGTGTTTGCATTTAGTGTGTTATATGATATGAGCCCTTTGGACCTTATCCCTCAACAAATATACATAACACATTAAATCTTTGTATGGACAGGTGTGGTTACGATTAATATTGTACGTTGGATCACATGGTTATATAAAGTTTAAACGCACCCCTATACTTGATAATTACATAAAAATCGTGAAAGAAAATAGTCTAGGGTGCGATTGCAAGTACTGCAACTAGAGGTTTGTGCACAAGTTTGGGAAAGGCTAGAAGGTTGAATCACATCCTTAAGAGGATTTGGGGTAGCATTGTGATGTTGTTTGTTGGTAAAGCTTGTGGGCATTGTATGCGCGAGTGTTATTTTGTAAGCTAGACATGACAAAGTGTGTGAGGTTTTCTAGTTGAAGAATAAAGAAGTTTGTGGTTACTATATTTCTGCTTTTGTGTATCTATATGTAGGCTGCACGATATAAGACATCTCTTCATTGGGACGGCTATCCGCGATTGCCTCATTTGGTATCAGAGCAAGGCACAACTTTGGGATTGAGAGAGCAAAGATCTAAAGTTCCCCATCTTCACAAGGTGGGTAGAGAACAAGAGAAGTAAGCAAGTTGCGACTTGTGTACGCTTGCATGTAGGTGCATCATGGTAGTCGAGGTTGTGAGAAGACAAGATGCCACCAACTTGAGTAGGGTGATTAGTCGCACTAGCCGCAAATGTAGCTAGAAGACTTGTCAAGATTTTGGAAATGTTGCGAATGGTGTAGATTATTGGTGCGGTGGAGGAAGATAAAGAAGAGGATTTGTCTTGGCGATGATATGAGCAACACGAAGAGGAAACACAAGAAGCAAATGAAGGAGAAATGGAAGGAATATGTCAAAACCTAGGCATTTAGATGTCGGTGAAGAAAGGCTTATCAAAGCCATGTCAAAGATAGGAAGACGAGTGCGAATGGAGGCTCCTTATTTTTTAGGGACATTGAATGCCGAGGAGTCGATTAACTAGCTCACAAAAATGGAAGAATAATTTTGAGTTCAATGAGGTGGCGGACAATTGCAAGATGACGATCGTGCGAAAGCAAGTTGAAAGGTCATGCAACATTATGGTGGAAGGAAGTTTAGTTGGAGCGCAATAAGAAAGGTCAAGGCAAGATTACCGCCAAGGAGTGGATGGTTGCGAAGTTGAAAGCGATTTTTGCCTAGTGATTACATGTTTGATCTATTGAAGAGGTTACAAAAATTTGACAACCGGATAGATATATAGGCGGTTGGGGTAGGATCCCCTCTATTCTCTGGAGGCCCCCTCCATATAATAGGGGAGATAGGGGACGGTGACCAACTTTGGACCACCATACCCCATATATTGGTTGATGGCACCGTATATCGAGTTAAGTATGAAAGAATACACAAAGAAGTTTTACAAGATCATAATATGGGTTGGTCACAACGAAATGGATCAAGAGAAGGCAATGTGGTATATTAGTGGACTCCGGTGGGTGATCAAAGATGAAATTTGTTTAGTGAAGAGGAAGCTAGTGGAAGAGGTGTATCAATATGCCTTGAGAGCGGAGGAGAACTTAATGTGCAAGAAGAATGTTGTTAGAGCCAAAGGGAGGTTTGCAAAGAAGAATGTTGTTAGAAAAGGAAGCTTGACAATGATAAGGAATGAGCAGCGATAAGGAACCAATGAGGATAAGGAACAAACGACGCACAAGTGGAAAAGTGAGGAAGGCATGTACAATGTCCAATCGCAACAAGCCATAAGAGGAACCACTTCTGCAAGAGGGAGAGGTCGAGATGGAAGATTCAACAACACATGTTTTAGGTGTAGAGAAGTCGAACATCGCACATTTGAGTACCCTCATGCGTATGGTGATGGTGAGAAGAGAGGAATCATGCAAGTTATTCTAGTTGATAAGCAATTGGAGTCGATCAACATGTAGAAGAACTTGAGCAAGGAGAGATGTTGCTTGTAGTGAGGAAACTCTTGAAGCTCATGGGGAAGTGAGGACTACGGGAAAGGTGACATATTTTTGGACAAGGTGCAAGACAAGAGGCAAATGTTGAGTGGTAGTGGTCAATAGTGGAAACACAAACAATTTGTTGTCTGCCAAAGATGGTGAGGAAGTTGGTATTGGAGCTCTAATCGCATCTAGATGCTTTACAGGGTAACTTGGTTGGTGAAGGACAAGATAATGTGGTGTGGGAATAATACGAAGTTGAAATGAAGATTGGCTTGTTTATGGATAGAGTTCTTTGCGATATCTTATTGATGGATGCATGCCTTGTTTTGTTGGGGAGGTCATGGCAATTTCATCTGGGAGATGTTATATGATGAGAGAGCTAATACAATGCGAGTGTGGAAGAATGGACATGATTATATTTCAAATCCGGTAAGGGAAGGAGATGAGGCTAGTTGTCAAAGTCATTTGGTTACGCACATGGGGATTTGTTTGCGGGATGGAGGAGGAAGCAGTGTGCACAATGCCACAAAGAACCACCGTGCAGAGAAAAGCGAATGAATTGTGCGGGAAATGTAAACGAGCACAACATAGAGAAGCAAAAAGGTGATGAACAATGGATAATTCAAGTGCAAAGGCACAAGAGGAGAAGAGGTGGAGAAGGAAAGAGACACCCCGTGTAGACAGAGGAAGGTCAACATGAAGAAAACATGGATAGGGGTGCAAATGAGTAGAAGAAGCTTTAGAGGAGGAGGTTGGTCCCAATACCCAAGTGACGCTTACAATTAGAAGATGAGGGTCACCAATTGGCACGTAGGCAAGCCAAGGCCTTATCAAAAGGTTGAAAGGGTGGTTCTATCACTCAACCCGTGTGCGTGAGCATCAAGCTCATATTTTTCTTACTTAGGGTGTATGATGTATGAACATTTGGGTTCATGTGCAATCTTGCATCCAACACAATTAGTTAGAGTACATTTTTGTGTTTGTAAATACTTTGTGCGTGAAATTGACAACTTACTCTGTAAGATTCACGGTATTGTTTTTGATTGCAAACAACTTTTCAATATTTGGCGTAGACATGTATTTCTTTGCGCATAGCAGAAATGGTGATTTTATAGGTTAAAGGCCTTGCGTAGTCAAAAGGAAAAAAATTAAATGCATGGCATGTAATGTCCCCTTTTTCGAAATAATATAAATTGAAGACTTCTTGGTCATCTTCCTTTTCGTGGGCAAGAAGAAGTTGAACAAGGGAAGAACTTGAGCTATATTTCAAGTTCTTAATTCATATTTATGTTTTTATGTTGTGGGTTGCCCTTCAAGGCAAGTTGATTCAAGGTTATAGTGCGCCCAACATGAAATCAAAAAATAAAGTAAGCTCCTTAAGAGGTCCGCAAGGTTGGAGAGTTTCCAACATGGAAATAGAAGATAAAGCAAGCTTAAGAGGTCGGTCTACACTCTTATGACTCTTGGCGCCAACTAAAGGGTATAAGAGGAGTCTCATAGGCTCATTTGCACATCATCTTTTGGCATATACACTTTATACTTGGTCTCTAGGGCTGATTGCTCATAGTCCATTCCACTAAGGCGACAACACATTAGTGTGGCATCCAAGGAGGACAAAACTCTTCCTTGTGGGAGATTGGAGGACGGAAACCCTTCAATTTGGTGGTGTTGAAGACTCTCATTGAAGACCATCTTGCTGGTTTGCATCTAGGGCATAAAAGAGGAGTCATACAAAGGCTTTTGACATTGTTTGGAGCCCCTCCCAGGGAGCAACTAGGGTAGAAGAGGATTTGGGTGCTTTTAGGCATGAAACTTCATTATTCTTTGATATTCAAATTTATCATATTTTATAAGGCTGAAATCTACATTTTGGTCATTTTTGGAGGAGTTTATCTATCATTTTTAGCCCTTGTTTGTGGCTGCCCTGCTGCTGTCATAAAATTAATTACAGTTGGGTATAATCTCTTGTTTTCTCCATTTCTTTGATGTAATTTGGATGGATAAATGTTGCCGTACTTGAAATAATTATTTAGAAGCATTTTCAGCTGTTGTTGCATGGTTGTATGGTGAGTTGAAGTCCCTATACAGTTCGCTGCTAGGGTTTTAAGGAATATTAGATTTGTTGTTATAAAAATCAGAATTTACTTCACTTGGGGTTTGTGCTATTTCCTTGATTTTTCAGTTTCAGCCCTAGAAAGGGACATTACATCACAACACCTTCGCGTTATGCATACACTTTAGGGATAGTCTTTTGAGAGAACCTAAGGCTTAGAAATCATGGTGCCATACTTGTATATTTGGCTTGAGGTTAGTAAGCTTAACACAAAACAAGGAATTTTTCAAAGGGAGCACGATGATGCACTCTTCACCTTTAAAGATTGGCTTAAGGAGGAGAGATGCATTTTGATATCTCACATCCACCTATGAAACCACAAGGTCATTAGGACTTCCGCACAAGAAATAACATGAAAACATCCTTGCATGGGCGTTTAGCGCAATAATGCATGGATCACAAATAGTGGGATCGTTTATTGGCAACATAGAGATTATAAATGGGAGTTGATGATGATTCACTTAATTAATATTGTAATTGTTAGGCTGACTTTTGTTTACATCGAGTTGCGCTATGATATGGGTCTTGGGCCTTGTTCCTCATTTAATGGTTGTAACTCATTTAATCTTTGTATGGGTCGGGTATAGTTGGGATCAACATTGTAAATAAGTGGATAATGTGGTTATATAAATGCAACCCTACACTTGAGAAATGCATTTCAAAATCCCTAAAAGAAATAGTCTAAGGTGTGGTTACAAGGAGAATTGTAATTAGAGATTTGTGCGTAGGTCTAGGAGGGCTATAGGGTTGAATCACATTCTTGAGAGGAGTTGAGGTAATATTGGAGTGTTTTTGTTGGTAAAGCTTACGGGCTTTGTGTGTGTTATTGTTGTAAGTTGGATTTTGCAGAGAGTGTGAGGTTGTGTGCGTGTAATCTCTCTTGTTGAAGAATTGAGAAGTTTTTGTTGCTTTATAATTACATTGTGTGAGTATGTATTTGTGTAGGCTACACAAGTACATGACATCTCTTCATTGTGACCCCAACCATGATTGCATCAATCAACCAAACATATTGGCCTTAGGGAGGTCTTCATGAATCCAAACTTTATCATCCGGGAACTACCCTTCTCCATGGACGAGGAAAAAAATCTCTCGATAAGCATCCTTCATAGTGACAACCACTTTTGCCACCATCCCAAGCAAGGTGATCTTCCCCATCCTTCAACAATAAAAGACAATTTTCTACTAGAAGTGCTAAGATCTTACCTTTTTCCTTCAATTCATTTGGAGGCTAGCTTTAGGCTATCCACTTCTTACCATTATCCGTAACAAAGTAAACCCTAAGCCCTTAATCCATGAATACTACACTAATGATGTGCATATTCCATAAGCCCTTCCAACTCCATACATAGATTCAAAGGAAGGACCGAACCCACTCATCCTTCCAAAAGTTGACTCTGCTACCATCTTGAATTTCCATATGAGCTTGTCCATCAATACTGATCTTGCAACTTTTGATAATGTTCCAAATCGCCGATCCGAGAGGCAACTCCTCTTGTGTAAACAATCTATTCTTATTAGGGCTATCTAGGTATTTTGATTGCAAGATCAAAATCTAGAGTCTTCCTCCCTCTTCATACATTCTCCAAAGGAGGTTTACACCCTAAACCTTTGGTTAGTCTCCTCCTCTCGCATGTAAATCTAGAACTCCTACATGTTTTGGGGCACAAATCCTTTCCCATGCTATCAATTAATCTTCTTAGAATTCTCAAAGCCATCCCATAGAAAATTCCTTATCAAAGTGCTAATTGCTCTAACCATTGCACTAGAAATTTTAAATAAAGACATTACATAAGTTGGTATGCCCTAGAGAGGCTTTGATCAATTGGACTATTCCAACAAATGACATCGGCTTTCCTTTCTAAAAAAATCTTCTTTTGACCTTGATCAAGGATATGCTTCCTCACCTCCTAAGCGAATCTTCCAACAAATGAGAGCCATTTTCCTTTCTAAGAAAAAATCTTCTTTTGGACTTGAGCAAGGGCAAGCTCCCACACTTCCTAAGTGACTCTTCTAACAAATGAGCCACTTTCCATTCTAAGAAAAAATCTTATTTTGGACTTGATCAAGGACAAGCTTCCACACCTAAGCCACTCTTCCCTCAATTAATAACATTTCTAAATATGAACTCGACAAAGCATCAACTTCAAATCCCAGGATTCACCAGGTTGGGAACGGAAAAAGAAACAAGAATATCTATTAATTGGTCATTCTCTATCAGAATGGTTAAAATTATTTATGAAGAAATGATCCCTTCCAACCCGAAAACTCAAAGTATAATCTTGCCAAATAATTTCGATTAATTGGCAAAATACTTTTGAGCTTTTACATCATTTTTATTGATCGGAGAATCAAAATGCCAGTTATACTCAACCTCAATATTTGTCTAGACGATGCCGCTTTTCATTTGAATAATCCATTTTTAGCCAAATTGTTCTCCTTTGCATATTATTATTGACATTGAGAAAGCATAATTTGGATTTCTTAGAGTTGATCTTCTAATCGATTACTTGTTCATATTTCTCAAGTATCTCCTTTATCTTCTAAGCTTCCTCTTTTGAAGAAGTTCCTAAGATAAAGGTATCATCTACGATGAGAAATTGGGTTGATTGTTGAGGCTACCTGCACTCCTTTTAATTTTCTTCCTTGAGCTCTTTATAACGTCGAGAGGCATTCTACATTGGCAATAAGGTGGAGTGTAATGGAGTGAGTTGTTCACTTTTATTCTTGGCATTAATTTGACGTCCATTTGACCATCACGTGGTAATTCATCCTTAAAGTTGATGTCTATTTGATTGTCACTTAGAAGTTTCTTTTTTATTTTATTTGGAGAAGTCAATTGAAATATTGTTAATTTTTTTGCCATATGGTTTTGGTGCACCATTTTTTGGGAAAAGTTATTTTGAGCCGTCATAATGGTGTAGCTAGATGACGTCATTTTTCTTCATCAATAGGAAATTGGTGGAGAAGGTATTGCAGTTAATAATCAATGTGATATGTGAAAAATCTAAGATAAAAACCTCTAATTGATATCTCGTGATGTATTTTAGATAGATATATTTAAGATATTTGTACTAGTTTATCAACTTGCCTAGAGCCTCAACGAAGAGAATAAAAAGGAAATGGGAGAGTGGGTCCCCTTGTTTGAGCCCCCTAGAAGCCATTAAAAGCTTATCGGAACATCATCAATGAGCATACAAAAGGATGATATTGGGATGAAACATGTATTAACTTGTTCCAGTCATCGAGAGAAATCAAAACACTTAAATATGTTGGGCAAAAAGTTCCAATTTACTCTTGTCATCGGCTTTATTCATATCTAATTTAATGAACAAATCAGATTTCTTCCTATGAGCTATGAAATGAATAGTTTCATGGGCATCACAATGCCACCTAGATTTCGTTTAACCATTTCAAAACCACGAGAACATGGAATAAACTGATCCAGAAAGGCAAAAAATGATAGCCTTGAACTTGAAAACCCCAAAACCACGAAAAACCAAAAATGTGAAACATGAAACTAGAAAGCCCAAGCCTAAATACCTTGAAATCCCGAATCTCAAATCCTGAAACCCCGAACTTGAAAATTCCAAAAACACAAGAAGTGTATTGATACAAAGCACCTCTAAAATCTGAAACCTAAACACATAAACCAAATAACTGAAACCCGAAGACCCCGAAACCCAAATTTGAAAGGCCCTAACCTAAAAACCCCAAAAACACAAAAATATCTTAAATGCATCTATTTGAAGAATATTGAGAGATATCAATCTCAAGCCCCGTAACTTGGATTTGTCACATATCACATTGATTAATAACTCCTTTATCTTCTTAGCAAATTTCCCATTTGTGACATGCATCCTCAATCTAGCTGAACCACTATATTAGGCTCAGAGAAATACTTCGGAGGAAAAGGGGGCTCCAAACTGCACCAGATAGGCAAGATATTATGAATTTTCGATTGCCTTCTCCGATAAAAGGAAAAAAAAACTGCACATGGATGTCAAATTCAACATCTCAGATCAATACAAAGAATAAAACATGTTACATAAACATATTAATCTAACCATCATATTAAACTCGCACCTCAATAATTCCAAGAGGGAAACAACTTTGTTGTGACTTTGATGAAATGAACCTACATATTTTCAATATGATTCCAATTGGGAAAACAACTTCATTTTAAAAATACAAGCATCCCTTATACATTGAGGTCAGTACCAGCCATATAAAAATATAATCCCATTCCACATTGTCCCATGCAAATGAAATAATTCTACAATGACGGCCACTCTTCCACAAAAATTCACGTGCAACATGCAAGTTGTTCGCAAATTACAGCATTAAGTTAAGATTGGGTTGGTATAATAGCCAAAATAAAAATAAAATATGTATGTTTTGATGAGATTTTTTTGTTTTGAACACGAATTACTGATCCCACCCTCCCCAAAAACCACAACGAGAACCCAATTTCTGATTGTTTGTAGCAAAATCCCTGTTATACATGGGACTTTTCAGAAACTCAAAAAGAATATAATGGCACTGAACAGGACCATAAGCCTCTAGCAAATGAAGGCTTTCCTCGTCCCCAAAAAGACATCTTTTATTTAGCCTACATCTCCTTCATACTAGGCACATGGTTTTGCTCCTGTGGAACTCCTACATAACGTCGGTAAATTATTTCAGCTATATTTATGCAGTTAGGCAGGTGGACATGGTTTTCCCTGTAGGATACATGATGGCATGCATGATGTTCCTTTTAGTTTTGGTCATATGGGTGCAAAGGTCCAAAGCTCATCCGAATCAATTTAGGGCTTTCTTTGTTTCTCCTATGTTTTCTCATGCTGGTGATGGATTCTGCTTATATAAAAGGGCATAGGGGTTTGGATTATGCTACTGTTACGGCGGTGGTTGTGTGGACTTTTTGATATGTTGGTGCAACGGAGCTTGATTGGCTTTGTCGGAGAGCTTATTGAGGAATACATGCGGGCTGTAGTTGCAGGGACTGCTGATTCAGGTACTCAAACTTTAATTTTAATTTTATCTCTTAATTATGCTGATAGGTGTTATACAACAGGCCAAGGTCACCTGTAAATGCAGATCAATGGCAGGGTCTTTTGCTGTACAGTGGGACAACCATCTAGCCAATCTCATCAGTTCATTTTTTTCAAATACATTTGTAATGGCACTTTGTTGTACAGTATTGTATGGTCCATTTCATCCCATTTTAAGTGCCCATTATGATGAACAGTTGTAGGTAGCCATTGTGGTTTGGTTGACCTAGAATTGTGTATCGTATGTCTATGGCTGCAGATTGGTCGTTTATGAAATGACCACCAGGACAATTTTGATTGATGGCATCCAAAGTTCAAGGTACATGCTCTACAGAAACAGTAGTTGGATTTATTATGATATGTCAGCCCTCTATAGCAATACTACTGAAGAAACAGAAAAATACCATCTACCACTTTAAATACAAGTGAAATTAATGCACTGTGATGATAGTGCATTTTATGTATATAAATGTAATTCATTGAATGCATTACCTGCATGTATTAATTTCATTATGTACTCATTCTATTGACTCACCATCACTCATTTATTTGCTTGCTTTCTATACTAGTGAAGTCTCGGTGTTGGCAATGGTTGTCCGTATCATATATACAGTTCAACCCCTTCACACCCACCCGATGACACACCCATATATACAGCTGCTGAGATCCCATTCTATGATGGAATTTTTATTGGATCCTGATGGCTACTCTGTATTCTTAATAGGTCACTTTTAGTTCATGCGGCTGCCCTGAAATCTAGCATGTTTTGAAGATCTGTCCTTGATTATAAATTTCAAACTTTCTTAGAAACTTTGAATTCAATCTTCATGTAACTGGCTGATCTAAGTGGGTTGAAAAGTTGTACCGATCAGTCGATCATGTGTTCCCTGCAAGATGAAGATAATTTCAGGTTACTGTCCATCCTCCACTGGTGAGGGACATTGCGGTTATCAACACCTGTCCCACAGAGCATGGATTTCTGTTGACATTGCAGCAGGCCACATAACGTACCTGCATGTGTTCACTAGAATAGTTTGTTGTCTTTAAGTGTTTGTTTTGAGATTGTGTTAATTTTGGTGTCTTCGCCAAATTTCTCTTTGAATAAATGATTTATTATTAATAATGCTAGTAATTTTCCCCACTATGCTTTATGTTTTTGGCCAAAACAGAAATTAGTTATTGAAATATTCGTGAAAATGTTATATTTTTTCCCTCCAGGTAACAACTTTGAGAGGTTTTTAATAAAAACCTTTTGCAGCAATACATGTCTGGTGTTCTCCCCCTTCTACATACTAGCACACTGGTAGAAATGTCTCTCAATGTAATATTCTGTCAATGCTTTTAAAAATTCCTCTAAAATTACTAAACATATAGTTGCTAATGTTATATCTAAAATAATGTTTTAAGTTGAAAACAAACAAAAAAACTTTTGAAGCTAAAAATAAAGAGAGGTACTGAAGTCTGCTGCATACACATTGAGAATATAGGGGTGTGCATTTATGAGACTAATTCAATAATTGAATCCACTTTCCTTTACGTAATAAATGAAGTTGGATAGTAAAATCGGTGAGCTTTCACCCAATTATACGTATATTTTGTAATTGTTGAATTCATGGTCTTGCATATATCATACTGTCAAATATATAAATGAGTTATATGGATAACCATTTTTCATCCTTTTATGAAATGTAGTGTTTTTTTAGTGAAGTGAAAAAGGAAGAACCGTAATGATCTAGTATTTTAATTTTTGTTTTGCTTTCCCTTGGTCAAAAGGCCTAGACAAGAAGTACGGGTTTAAATTATGACCACACAATAAATTCAATGAATAGTTGACACTAACACTAGTACTAGTGGGGGTTTTGTAGTTTTATATTCTATGTCCATACATGTGGGTAATTTTTAAAATTGCCCTTTAAATTTTGGAGAACAAAGAAAATATAATTAAAAATGTTATAATGGTAATAAAAAAGATATTTAAGTTTTTTTAGATAGTTTAACGCTTTTGACCGGAGCTTAGAACCGGGGGTTCTTGGGTCCCCTCCCTTAACAATGTCCTTAGATAAGATATTACAATTAATCCATCACAAATCATGACCACTAAAGCCTGCATGACGACGATTCAATTTTTTTCGCCATTGCCATTTTTAGAGCCACCAACGATGAAACACCAATGTCGACGATGCAAAGTCCACCACCGTCAAGAAGAACCACCAGCCGTAACCACCGGTGATGCAACACCCGCCACCACCAAGTAAACCACCCCGAAGGGATCGCGCTAATGGGATTTGAACCTAACACTAGTACTAGTGGGGGTTTTGTAGTTTTATATTCTGTCCATACATGTGGGTAATTTTTAATATTGCCCTTTAAATTTTGGAGAACAAAGAAATTATAATTAAAAAATGTTATAATGGTAATAAAAAAATATTTAAGTTTTTTTAGATAGTTTAATGCTTTTGACCTGGAGCTTAGAACTGGGGGTTTCTTGGGTTCCCTCCCTTAACAACATCCTTAGATAAAATATTAAAATTAATCCATCACAAATCGCAACCACTAAAGCTCGCACCGACGATGCAATTTTTGCCACCGCCGTTTATAGAGCCACTAGTGACCGCGAACACCAATGTCGACGATGCAAAGTCCACCACCGCCAAGAACCACTAGCCGCAACCACCGGTGATGCAACACCCGCCACCACCGGTAAACCACCTCGAAGGGATCGCGCCCAACGGGATTTGAACCTGGGTGGATCCGGACACAACCGTCTGTCTTAACCGATCCACCCAAACCCCATTGGCAAAAAAGATATTTAAGTTTTGTTGTATATGTATATTACCATTTAGGGTTACATTTTAAATCCATTTGTTGAAAGTGATTGAGATATACAAAAATATCAAACTGTTTTATAGTTAAAAATATGAAAATAATATATAAATTGATAAGTGCCATTAAGTAGGTGGTGCTTTTAAGTATATCCTTTATTTAAATGTCTTAATTATTACATACTTTGCTGCATAATGGTTGTTACAAGTTTTTGTGAGATTATGATGACAAATTATGCAAGTTACACTCATTCAAATTCAACATGATGTTACCCTAAAAGTATTTCAATTAAATAGTTTACAATTATAATAATCAACAAAATAAAACAAGAATAACACTTTAAATTCTATTATCAATTAGACTTCACAACAAAAATCTTATTTAAAAATATAAAACGAAGATCATAATATTTAAATATTTTAGTTATATGCTCATGCTATTGGTGTGTCACTAATGTTATTTGCCATACTTGATTTTAAGTGATATATTTGTGTGCGTGCATGTGTATGTGTTTATGTATATATAGTGTATTTGAAAAGAATACTAAAATATAGTGTAGACAAATTTATTGCAGCCCAAATTTTGAGGGCTAAATATCGTAACAAATTAATGTCGATTTCATTGATTGCACCTTCTTAAAAGCACTAGGTTTACACTTTCTTACAGTTTCAATTGTTCAACTTTATTTCCAAAGTTTTCATGTTCATTCATTTCACTTCTATACCTATTGGCCTGACCATTGCACCTTTTGGTGCAATTTCTAGTCTATTGCTTGCTGAGGGTAAGTATGGTGGTTTTCTTTTCATTTTCACACAGTAAATCTTTGGTGAGACTGTGAGCCTTTAAGGCTGCGTGGCTAGTGATCAAATTTGAAGGGTTGGTCTTAATTTTAAGCTGAAAAATTTGAAGGCTTCGTCTTAATTTCAAGTTGATGAATTTCATCGAACCCTTGAATGATGAAAAGTTGTAAGAGATAGTTGTACTTCAATTGACAAGAGTAATTAAATACACACTTCATTAAAAAAACATGCTAAATAAAATCTTGTTGTTTTAATTTTTTAGATCATAACTTCTAGGATGAGTTTAAATCCTTTGAAGAACTAATCAAATAAAGCGTGCTTGGAAAAAAAAAACTTTTGAAACTGGATTTTTTCATGAAACAAATGAGAGTTTTTTCATTATTTATGAAACATTGTTTGTTTTTCACACTATGCATTTAGAGGTGCAAAATTCTCATTTCCCACCATTCAAAATAAGTTCGTGTTATTATTGGGATTATTCACACTATCAAATATTTCAGATATTATGATTAAATAACTCAAACAATAAAAACTAGAAGACAACATTGAAGTCCTTGAAGGCACAATACTTCATCTAACATGATTCGCGAGGGCTATTAGTCTCTGAACATTAAACACTTTCAAAATATCGCCCTTCCAAGTTGCAGCAACTCTGTCAAGATAATTTTCTACCCAATTGCAGCCATTGCACAAACACTATTTTACTATGCAAAAGCACACATCTAACATAACACAACAAACAATTTCAGTACCCAGATCAGCCAAACAAAAGAACAAGATTCTTGTTGAACATATCCTACAACATACCTCCATTCGCCTTAACATTAATTAAGATTCAATAAAACTGAAATACATGTCAAACATTTTTGTGTACCAAATAATATGACTACATGTAATGCATATGCCAACGCAAATTTTTTGATCTACAACTTACAACTACAGTTTCATTAGTTGATATAATCTTAACTGTACAAGAGTATAGCGCCCAAAGGTATTTAAACCTTGAAAGTTTACAATAAATTAAATATCCATTGTTATCAATGATGGTATTAATGATATAGTCAGCTCCATAGGTTGGCAGGATCATCATCTGTGTAATTGTACGCTCTAGGATAGGAATTCTTGGAGAGGGAGAGAAAGTAGTGAGATTACATTTCTTGTGATTTCCATAGGAGTCCATGCAGCGATACTAAGGCATGTTAAAGGCAAAGTACGTACTCTTACAATCCATGAAATAACCATGTTTATTCTTCATATGAAGAGAAGGCTGGGAGCATAGGTCCGAATAACGATGCAAGCCATGTAGGTGCATTTGATTGAGTTTCTCCATGGAGATATGGTGATGGGAAGACCATCCATCTAAGAGGATGAGGTGTAAAAATATTGGGCATAGAGGGTAAACTTAGTGAGCATGGTAGGGTACATGAGAGTTGGCCTCTACAGTCACCTGTGCCCCCATATTTGACCCGACCCTATCGAGGGAGCGATGATGGACAAGGCCATTGGTGAGTAGTGGCTTACCGATTCTCAGTTGGGTATTGAATCACACCACTTCCTCCTCCATAAACAACAATACCAAGTCGCAAATTAACGTGCAAATGCTAATTAACCTAGTACTATTAAAATCAATAATTCAGAATGTGATGCAGGAGCATCATTATTAGGCCTATATTCATGATGTAAATATCATAATTTGTCTTATTCATAGTGTAAGGGTGTTTTAGAGTCTCTGAGAAGCCATTGAAAGCTTCAATTGCTCTTAAATAGTTTGTACTAGCATAGTTGAGTTTTCCCTCCAAAATTGTAGGATTTGAAAATTTGGATTACTTGTGAAGGTTTGTAAGGGTGAAAAATCATGGTGAATTGTCCTAATAGGTCTAGTAATAGGTATTTACACCCATTGTAAAAGTAAATATCATCACAAGTCTTATCTAGAAGACTAGTTCTACGTAGGGAGAAATATCCTAGCTAGAGATAAGGTATGTGAGAGATTTATGGTCTATTTCTAGACTGAAGATCAAATTGAGACCTATTATTATGTAAAATTGGTTGTGGATAGAGTTGAAGCAAGCAAACAAATAGTGGAAGGTCGAATCAAGAGTAAGAGGGAAGGAGAAAAGTGTGAAGAAGGCCTCTAGGCCTGTAATTTTGTAAATAAGCATGTAATTGATCAATAAAGAGATCATTGCTGGTTTAGAGGTATGAGAAGTAATTTCCTGAATTCATCTACATTGCTCTAAACTCTGCTTACATTTATTGATGTTTGTAAGTTCTTAGAATCCTAGTCATACTAAATGATGATCAATGGAATGATTCCTATGCATGCTCTGTTTTGTATCTAAGGTCTGTGTATAAAAGCTTATAGTTCACAACAATAGGGACATTTCCAAGTCTAGATAAATAAAAGGAATACTTGCACAAGGTCTTAACAGAGCTCAGAAGGTTAACTTCTTGACTTGAAACTACTGTTGGAGGAAGATATCCTAAAAACTCTCTTATCGGTCTAAAATAAACCTTCAAACCTTCAACTAGGGTTTTAAGGTAAATAATTCATATTTTTGTTATTCTTAAGAATCAAGGGCTATAAATGGGAACATATCATCTAGAGAGGGTCTAAATTATGTTGCAAAAGGTTTGATACTATTTGGATTTCGCATGTGGGAGATCTTTATGACAGTCCTCCTAGGACAGACTGTACAAACTGCCATGACCTAATTGTCAGCGATCAATTGTGAACTGGGCAAAAATGGTCAGGAGATAGAATCCAAAACTTCGTAGGCTTCAATTAGAGGGAAAAGGTTATCTAAAAAGTCTATCAGTGGGTTGTGGAAGTGAGTTTATTGAAAATTACACTTAAAAATATCCTAAAACAGACCTATAAGAATGAATAAGGACAGGACAGTATACTAAGGAGCGAGATCTTGATCTAATGAGTTCCAATTGACCTTATATCAACAGGATCATGGTAATATGACTATAATAGAGTAGGAAATGGTGAATATGACTGGAACCATGTATGATTCATAATTCATGTTCTTAGTTTAGCCTAATCAAGGACTTGAGTACCCATTGTTGGAGCATTATAACTGTAACTGAGAATGATTTTGTGTTTGGGCATCAAGAAAGGTTGGAAAAGGAGTGGTAGATCTGGTAAGATCATTTAGAGGTGCAATTAAACCTTTATCAAGTGCATTCACTAACTAGTTTGTATGCATTAGTCTTCCATGAGTAAGAACACAGTTCTACCTTTAAGGCGAAATGAGAAACATGAATAGTGATTGGGTGCATGTTTTGCATTGAAGGCATGGAGTTTCACCTTGATATCAGGAAGGTTCATTGTTTGAATGAAAACTTATGTGCATAAGGGAGAAAACACAGGTTTGAGAGTCAATAACACAGTCCTAATTAAGTGAAGGGGTAACTAGTTTCAAGGCAGAATTTGCATGAAGGAATGGCTAGGGAAAGGAAAGTTGGTTGAAGAACTTTATAATCATATGCATGATGTATTGATCTCGAATGTTGAGTTGGCCATACTGATGCAGGTAAATATCAGTTGATATTCACAAGTGATAAATGAAGGTGGTGTATGAATCTCATTCATGAATGGCAAGAGTTAATACAGGTTGGAGACAAGACAGTCTTAACAATCAAGCTATGAGGACAGTGAACAAGTTTAAGTTTATGTTTGGGCTCTCTCATCAGTGACTATTGACTATGCAGGGTTATAATTCATGCTAGAGTTTTCATCATTCCCTTGTGAGAACTGTGCAGGTCAGAGAATGTGGAGAAGGTGAGTTCAAGAACCATTCTTGAGAACTTCATAGTATGGTGATAATCTTAGACAAAGGACAATGAAGGAGCTCAAACCAGTAAGCTAGAACACAAGAAAGGTTTTCTAGAGAACATAAAAGGTATATAAGGTACAGAGTCCTAAGAATTCAGTGCATGAATGGTGATTGCAGGAGCTATAGGTGATGGTATGGTTGGAAACATCAACCAAAGTTGAATTCTTTGATCAAATTCCTAATAACCAGTTATGAATAATGATGATCCACTAAAGAAGAATGGTTTGACTACATGTTTATAATAAAAGATCTTAACCAAATGAATGTTTCTCATGATCTCAGAGAGAACAAGATAGGACCGTGGATATATATGTGAGAATCAGTTATAAGTTGAGAAAGCTATCAAAATGTCAGCAAAATATAGAGTTCTTTTTCTTATCAGAAAATAGAGGAAGAGAAGGAAGGCAACAAAATGGACAAATTTGTTCCTATTTGGGTTTACTCCAAATAACAGAAATATGGATGCTCTGAGATTTGTAATGGAGAATGCAGTGTGGCATTTGTATGTATTCCATAACACAGCCAAAATGTTGTCCTGTCTCAATGACTTGAGATGACGTGACTTAGTCTCCTATCATTGCTCTATAACCTTAAAAATTTTGGTCAACAAGTGTGGCATTTGAGTATTCCCCATAGTTATAACACCACAACCTCACGATGAGTAAATATGGGTGGCATTCAAAGATGAGATTGGACGGATCATGTCATCTATTAATGAAAATTTTGAGGATGGCCTAACATCTTAAATGTGACTGCTATTTTTTATATTTCCAAGTCAAAATTGTTACCTAGATCGAGATCTATGAAGGGCCATTTATGAATGTCAAGTAGTGTTATAATAAACACTAGTTTGTTCTTAAAGATTAAAAAAACAGATTACAGCATGAAAGAGTAGTTACCATGCTACTTACTGCTGTTTTTCCATCGTGCGAATCATAGTTACCAAGTCTGGAAATCTGGATCCATCGGGAGGGCAATTTTTCAAAAACCCCAAATTTTCGAAGAAGTTATGAAAAATCTGGTCCAAAATATATATGAGTTTAACTGCATCAATCTGCAAAATTGACAAACACAATGAAAAACTTTAGTGTGCTTTTAAATAATCCCTAAATCAAAACCGTTACCCAGATCGAGATCTATGAAGGGCCATTTATGAATGTCAAGTAACGTATTAATAAATGCTAATCTGTTCTTAAACATTTTAAAAAAGATTACTTAGTTATAAGGCTACTTACTGCTGTTTTTTGATTGTTTGAATCATAGTTACCAAGTCTGAAAATCCGGATCCATTGGGAGGGCAAAAATCCGAAAATCGGATTTTTGAAAAAGTTATGAAAACTCCACTCCGAAATATGAGTTATATATACAAAAGCAAAATTGACAAATACAATGAAAAACTTTAATAATGTAATATAAAATGTTCTATTATTTAATATGTAAGGTGGTTGGGTGACGTTTTCACCCAAGAAATCTACAGTTTTTTTGGGGTCCAAATTAGGGCCGATTGATTGAATTTATCTGGGCGGCAAAAATCTAGATCTGGTCGAATTTTGTGCAGATCCGACCAGATTTGGTAACTATGGACTATAAATAACTGATATAATAAATCAAAGAACAGATGGCCTGTACAAATAAGTCCATGTCAATAGGGGATGGGTGAAAATTATTGCAAGGCAGAAAATACATATGAAACCTCGAAAAATGCTTTGTATGAGCATTAAATCTTAGGGCCCCAATGACATTTGACTATTTAGTCTTGAATGAGGGGAAGTTAACTTTATTTCCCAATCATTTTACACTATAACCTTAGAATTCGTGAAGAGAGTGACATTTGAATATTTAGTCATGAACAAGGGGACCCTAGTTTTTTTCTCCAATCATTACACAACCTTAAAATTGGTAAATAAGGGTGGCATTTGAACATTTCCCATAATCATTACACTTCAACATTAAGATTGGTAAAAAGGATGGTATTTAAATATACTCTATAATTATGAAGGAGGAAACTACTCCCAATGATATGATTGGGAAGGCGGAAGCCAATCCCAATGAAATGATGGGGAAGCCACTCCTAGTTATTACGCAAGTACAACCTTAAGATTGGTAATTATAGGTGGCATTTCAATATTCTCTATAGTTATGGAGGAGGGCAAGCCAGTCCTCGCGACATAATGGGGAAGCCAGTCTTAATGACATAATGGGGAAGCCAATTCCAATGGTATGATGGGGAAGCCAGCCCTAGTCATTACACCACAACCTTAAGATCTGTAAATGTAGGTATCATTTGAATATTCTCCATAGTTATGGTGTGGAAGGCAATGCCAATGATGTGATGAGGAAGCCAGTCCCAATGATATGATGGGGAAGGCAGCCAAATCACTACATCACAAACTTAAGATTGGTAAATATGGGCGGCATTCAAATGTATTCCACCATTACACTGGACCTTCAAGATTTGTGAATATGGAAGATATCTGAATACCACCTATAATCATTACACTGCAGTTTTAAGATTTGTAACATGGGTTGTATTTGAATATTTCATGCAACTGTTATGCCACAATTTCCTTCGGCACATGTAGCTGGAGTTACAGGCCATCTTACTTTGGCCGGATGACTAAAACTTGAATCATGCTCTTATGAGTGTTCCCCCTTACTATTACACTACGATCCCTTGGACAGGTTTACAAGGTCTAGCAATTTGATTATTATGATGGTAATCTGTATGCTTAGGATGTTACCCTTGTAAGATTTGACATTTTGAGGTTTTAAGTAACCATTTGACTGGATTTTTGGAAGCGGCATAATTTCTAACTTTAGAATGGGTGTTAGCATGTTTGTTTCCTGTATTGAATATTTTATGGAGGGTTAGAAAGGCATCAGTAAAACAAGGCCTTTGTATTTCCTTTTGGCTTAGATGCCATTGTCCGAGGAAGTGTTAACAGTGCTGATTCATAAATTGTGTAAACATCAACTTCTTATTAAAATCATGGATTATATCATAAAGTCATGCCAAAAACTATGAAATTGGACCACATTAGTAGGAGTTGTAAACATCATGCTTGACTCTATCCTATAATTTGGACATCATAGCCTCCTTACAAAGTAAATCGGTCACCTTATTGTAGTTGAGGTATTTCAAGTGTTCCCCTTTACCATTAACAGCAACTCCTTGGATAAGGTTAGATTGTCTTTGAATTTGATTATTATGATGGTAATCTGTATGCCCTTGAAATAGTTGACATCTTGAGGTTTTGGCTAAATTGGGAGGGTGTTCACTGGACTGACATTTTAGAATGGCATCTAATTTCTATCTTTAGAACATGTGAGGGTGTTTGTGTCTTGTATTGGTTCAAAAAAGTGTTAGTATAACAAGCCAGTTGTATTTCCTTTTCATTTAGTTGCTATGGTCTGAGGTAGTGTTACCAGAATCGGTATAGTTAATTGCCATTCAATGCCTGAGCCGATTAAAAGAACAATAAGGCAGCCCATAACTTTAATGGATGCTGTTCTCATCCTGCTTGTAAACAAAATGTTTGAATCAGAGAACACTTAAACCAAAATTGATATGATGAATAAAAGACAATTGTGTGATTGAGAGAAAATTTATGGGCTACTTTTCTGGCAATTGTTTTGTTTTTTAACATTCTTGGAATTAGATTCATACTTTGGTACTAATAAAATACCTGAACGGACAATATAAATCAAAATTGAAAATCGCTTCCTTTTGATTTAGATTCAATGTCCAAGGGTTAACTATTCTTTAAGATTTGCTTGGGACTACTTTTCGACTTGTTGCTGTATGAAAATACACCTTGCTCTATTACTTGGTCTTTAGTTTGATGTACCTAAGTATGCACTTTAATGAATAATTGCGCAATTAATAATTCAAGATGATTGTTCATTTCTTGATTAGTCAGTAGGCTATTAGTTAGTCTTTGTCAGACTTGCATTAAGTCTCTGTCTTATTGATAAGATTTATCTCCGCCTGAGCTAGACTGAGCTTCGGTAGGCTTAACTTAAGCGGTCTCTTCTATTTGTTGAACGATATCCCTGTCTCTCTCAGTCCTTTAGTTCCACCTGTATCCCTTTTTGGTTATAAGTTGAAGTTCTGTATTCACCTCATTATGAGTGTTGTGCAATGTATTCTGGCATCATATAAAAGTCTTGTTCCTTTGTCAAATTGTCTATTGTCTGTAAAGATTCAATGTCAATATGTGTTATTTGTGTGGAAGGATGTTTAGGCAAGGGTGACTCTTGTTGAATCTGACAAAGTCTATATTAGATTTCAACATGTTATTAGAGCCACATGTCATTCCCTTCTCTCTTAATCCTTCCGACTGTTTGTTGCGATGTTTTTAGGGGTTTTATTGCAGATCAGACTTCACCATCATATCTAAAGCATTCGAGATATCCAGTCTAGCCTTTTGTTTTGTGCACATTGGACACCAGATGTCCCAGATCTGAGAAACGTGTACCCGCTGTTGTAGCCCATTATTTGCAACAGTTGTTGTAGTCGATTTAGGGGTTGTAAACTTTTGTTCCAGGAAAATCAGCTCCTGTTTGCTCTTGTCCAGCTGTTTTCTTGATAGTCAATTTAGACTGTTTATGGGCAAAGAGAAGGATGTTACAGATTCACTACTTTAGGAGTCTGTTGGGTAAATTCTGATCGCACCAGTTCATTTGGAAGGTTTGATAATTGTGGTTTAGGCTTTTGTTTCATCTCAAAAGGGTCCACAGTTGCAGAGAAAATGCTGTTGTAAGTTTCCATTTGGTTCGAAAAGATTCTGTTTTAATTTTAAAAACCTATTTTTCTTGGCTTTCAAAGGTTGGAGAAAAAATAGAATGAAAAATGGGGAGTACAGGCTGCTGATCTGTATTTGGCAGGTTGGAGGACGTTTTAGCCACTTTTGTAGGCCTCATGGTCAATGCCCACCTCTCCATCTGTCCCTTCAATTGTTGCTGCATACCTTTCTATGCTTTAAAAAAAAAAAAAACAAAAACCACCGTATTTGTATTAATAAAAATTATAAAGTATAAATTACAATGCCAAGCAATTATACTCATACTAGATGCGATATCTTTTGATTTCCAAGTACAAATAAAAGTGAAGAGATAGCATATCTGAGATTTATCCATCATGTGATTTCAAAGAGAGGATCCGCTCTATCTGTTTCCGCTTCTCCTGGGGCCAGGTTAGGGGTATAGGACCAAAGTTTATCAGATTAGAATGATCTAGAGCCCAATTGGCCAAGTTGTTAGCTATCTTGGTTCTGCTCCCTAGAGATATGAGAGTATATGATTGTTTGGAACTGGCTGGCAATGAGTTTTATCTGATCCTGAATTCTTGCAATAAGCCAATTATTAGACGGATGTTGCTCAGGGGCTTGTAGAAGGTTAATAATAACCTTGGAGTCGATTCTACTATGATACTAGGACATCCTAGTTTAGTTGTCTCCAGGATAACACGTTGGACAGCTATAATTTCAGCCACATTGTTAGTGTAGTGTCCTAATTGATATGCAAAGAAGAAGAGAGGAGTTCCCAAGGAGTCATGAGCTACCCCTCCCATACTAGCTGGACCTGGATTACCTCTAGCTGCCCCATCAGTGTTTAATTTGACAAATCCGAATGGAGGAGGCTTCCATATTCGAAGAGCTAGAAGGTACCCTCTGTTTGGTAGCTTGCTTTATCTGCAATTGCCTATTGCCCAGATTTAGTTTTTGTAAGAGAGCTTTCCACCTCTCAGGCAGTGGGGACGGTAGTTTTAGATTGTGTATGATAGTTTCTGCAATATTACTTCTAGTCAAGTCCATAATATACCACCTGTCTCTGCTTTCTAACTTGAAGATACATCTGTTTCTTTCCTTCCATACATTCCACAACATAAGAGAAACAACCAACCATATTCCTTTGGTGAAGTCTTGAGTATCCCTAACTGAATGTTTCCACCCTCTAATAGTGTCCACTATATTCACAGGGGATTGCCACATTACCGAAAGACAATCAGCTAGTGTACACCATAGTGCCAAAGTGAAGGGGCATTGAAAGAAGAGATGAGTTAGGGTCTCTTCTGCATTTTTGCATAAAGGGCACCAAAAGGGTCCAACCATACCCCTTTTCATCAAATTATCACTTGTAAGAACTCTATGATAGATGAGAAGCCAAACAAAGAATCTCACCTTAGGCCATAGAGCAGGTTGCCAAAGGTCCACAAATATATCTTTCTAAGGATGTGGATGAGGGCCACCAATACTCTATAGCCCTCAACTCACCGAATACCTTTCTATGCTTTAACACCGCAGCTCGCCCTCCATTAATGATAAACACTTCACTCAACTATCTCTTAGCTCTCTCACACTTGTTTTGCAAGGTCTTGTTTAGCACATGGGCTTTTCTAAAACAATTATTGAAACATTTAAGAACAAAATTTTATTTTGTCATAATTGTTTTTTATCGTGTTGTATTGTGTAGTGGCATTCATGCTTTTGTGAAGACTCTCACATGAGAGGCGTCTCAAGGTCGAATCCCTACTTGACCATTTTTCTATGTTCACCATTGAGTACCATTCTGGACTCACCTTGAAATTTTGCTCATAACATGGTCATCCGAAGTCTATTTTCAGTAGAATTTGTTGACATTCCATTGTGCAAGGGTAAACAAGCTAAAGAAGAGACCTTAGAAAGTGCTAAGCGGGAATGGAGGGATGGTATTTATCATAACAAGAGTGCATTGTCAAATCAAGTGTTGTTAAAGTGCAAATTGCCAAATTTGAGTGGCTACATTCTGAATTACAATAAAATTGGTTTGTTTCTACAGCTTTTTAATTGTGAATTGATTGCTATAACTCATTAATCACCATTGTTAATGTGTTTTTTACTGGTTGCAACTCAATTCGGATTAGTGGTATACCGGAAAATTCATTCCACTCTTGCATGTAAAGAACACATGAGGTCAGAATGCTAGAAGCATGATGTCAAGACTCACAATCCTTCATATTACCTTCCTTGTAACTTCAAATGATCTTAAGCAATATAAGAGGAAATGGGAGATCCATTCAAACAACTACTTGATGAACCCATTGAGAGGAAGGAGATGATCGAACAATTTGTCGATGTTTTCTCATGGGTCATCCATGCAACTGGCCCCATCTCCACAACTGCACCCAAAATAAGTAGACTCTTTGGGGCCCTGACACCATTGAAGGTACAATTTAATTTCTTACATTGCATAGTTTGAAGGAAACATTGATGATGATGAATTAGATAAAAGGCTGGACCAACTAGAATCATATTTCTCTATCAATAATTTTGATGAAAAGATAACATTTACACTTTTGAAAGCATCTCTACATGTCAAAAATGGTGGGAATCATACTCCTTGCAAGATGATGATAATGATTATATAACAGTCAATGTGAAACTCCCATAAACATGGGGTGGTTTGTTGGAGGCTATTAGAGAGGAATATTATCCAATGAAGAACTACGATGACCATTTCAAGTAACTATACCAATTATGTTTAGGTCGTGATCAAACAATGGAAGAATACATTAATGATTTTCAAACCCTACCAACAAAAGTGAGTACATGGGACACCAAGAAGCATTGGATTCTCAAATATTGTAGTGGGTTGTGATATTACATCTAGAAAGGGATGGAGTTCTCAGACATAAATACTCTTAGGAAGCCTACCAATATGTATTCAAGATTGAAGAAAGGGACAAATGCAAGGGAAACAAAGATCCTTCATATTCAAAGAAAGGGAAAGTTGACACCAAGTAACAAGGAAAGGATGCACCACTAGATAAATTGGATAAGAACTAGGCATGAAGAGAAAAGCCTCGAAATGACACATGAATGTGGTGTGAGAATAAAAAGAAAAGGTACTATGACATGAAGGATAGTAGATATGTCAAACCATATATGTTAACACATTCATGGAAACTAGATGTAGGAGAAGCCTCTGTAGTGAACCAAGGTGTACATGAAGAAGGCGAACTGATTTTCAATGCATATTCGTACACCACTGTTGCCACCACATGTCCCCACCAAAAGATGATGCACAGTGACTATTTCACTTATAAATGTGTGTAAATGGTACAACCATTCACTTTATCCTAGATAGTGGGATTCAAAAAATGTGATTGCTGCTCAGCTGATTCAGAGCCGGCCACTGCTGTAATTTTTTTCTGGAGTTGGGTCTGTTTTTGTTACAAATCTTCATATAGTTCCTTAGCAATTCCCATTTGCTAAAGTCCCTAGAGACATAACTTTTGCATCCAGAAGTGCAAGAAGGTTCCGTTTTTCTCAATGTTCTTATTTTTTCAAGCTCTACAATTGTACATGTAAAATTAGCTATATTTTCTCAATTTGTATTGTGAAATTGCTGATGAATTGCCATCCCCCTTTAAGGAAAATTGTAACTTCAAAAAAATTGGGGTCTTCAAATTGCACTTTTCTTTTCAGTGCTGAATGTAGAAAACTCAGCTTCTAGGATGTACATTCCAGCAAATTCAGCATTCTGCTCAATATCCCTCTCTAGTGTGCACTGTTTTCGGACACTAGTTTTCTAGCGGCATATCTTGGTCATACAAGTACATTTTCCTGTGCCATTTTTGACTTTGTATAAATTTATGAGAGCTTCACATCAGTATACATGGTTTTAGAAGATTCGACCATTTGATGATGTTATTAACATTTTTTCATATCGTATTTGGCTCATTCCGTATAGTAGATTGTTTTTCCATATCTTGAACATACAAAAGCTTTTAGGCACCATTCTTTCTATTGATGTAGTGGTTATTCCTTCTGCATCTCTTGTACTCTACATCCATGTTTTTGCATGTTAGTGTCTTTTCTGCAGTTAGACACTCAAATAATGATGTAATAATTATTCATCATTGGTACACGGGTACATCATCAGGCACATTTTTCATTGGGAACCAAGTGAGGATATGCACCATTCCACATTGTATGCACTTGAGTATCTTGTTTAGTGATGGTTTGTGCAAAGTATTTGAGCTTTGCATAATTAGCCATTTATGCAGATTTTTGGAGCATGTTTTGATCTGGTTCATTGGACACTTGATGGTGATTTTTTCTTTCTGCGTAAGTGACATTGATGTCAAAGTGGTGGGTTAGCGCATTCGTGCAAGGAGTTTTTTTGGGTGTGGAGCCAACACCATTTTTCTAGATTTCTATTTTGCGAGTTGTGTCATATGCCTTCAGCATCATCTTTTTTTTTTGGTGTGGAGCCAACACCGTTTATTTTGGATTTTTATTTTGCGAGTTGTGTCATATACCTTCAACATTGTCTTTGATCTTATTCATAAATAACTCCAATTCAACGTTATGGAGAGTATTGTGTACTACTTCCTCGTTGTGAACTTGCACTTTTTCCACTTGGTGATTACGCCGAGAGGTGTTCCTACAATGGTAGCCAAGGTTGTAATGGAGTGAGTTCACTTTTATTCTTGACATTAAATTTGACATCCATTTGACTAAACGTCATGTGACAATTCATCCATAAATTTGACTTACATTGGACTATCACTTAAATGTTTTTATTGTATTTTATTTCTTTTTTGTTGGAGAATTCAATTAAAAAAGGAATATCTCGTTTATTTTATTTTTTTCTTTCTTTTTTTTGGAGAATTTAATAAAAAAAAAGGAATATCTCATCATATAGTAGTAACGTTTGGACCCTATTTTCTTTAATAGATGTTTTCAAGAATGACACAATGACGCAACTAAATTGATTCCATTTGCCACAAATCAATGGGAAATTGATAGAGAATTTAATCAAGTTATTGATTAATGTGATATGTGAAAAATCTAAGCTAAGAACCTTGAAATTAATATGTATTGATGTATTTCATATAAATACATTTATTATAATCTATGTATTATATTATATTTGTTTTATTATAAAGTTTTGGTACTTATACTTGGTGTCACAGGTTCGGTGGATATAATCCTTCAAGTTCGAAATTCGCTGTATTTTTTAGGGTGTGAAAAAATTGAAAATATTTGATATAGTTCGGTGTAAAATCCGCCCGTCTTTGGAACATGTCTAAAAAAAAATAGCCAAGCCAAATCGCATAAAGGTAGGTCAAAATCGTTATAAATTGTACAATAGAGTGTAGACGAAAATGGCCCTAACCAGTGCACGGAATGCCCCCATGGCTAAAAAGCTCTGTTACTTGTCTCTTTGTGGTATGAGAAATCATCGGTGTGGTGCGGGTGGAGCTGTCCGCAACGTGTGAGGAGGAATATTGTTAATAATGCTCACGAAAACTACTCTCTCGATTATTTTCTAATGTTGAGCTTGGGACATAGGATTTGATGAAGCCCTCAAAATTAATAAATAATATGTTATAACTTATACGTGCTTTGGGTTATACATTATATCTTTTTAAAGTTTTGTTTTATTTTTTAATTTGTATTTTATGTTTGTTTTGATTTTTTATTTATCTTTTTAAGTTTTAAATTATATTTATTTTTTAAGTTCTCATATTATTTAGTTTATATATTTGATATTTTTATAATTTATTGTTCGAATTTAATGATGATTTTTTTTCGAACTTTATCCATTGATGAACTTGAACCGAACTTTATCCTCGTCGAACTCGAATGCAAACTCAAACTCGAACCTTGTGACTTAGCTTATACTACACTTGCAAAGCGAGATAGGTGCCTCAAAATGATAACTCTTGGCGTATTTTAGATATCTACACTAGTTTATTCCTACATACATCTTTGAGTAACGGATCATCCTATTTATGAAGCTTCATGGAGCTTTGTTCGAGCACATATCATTGGTGTTCTCTTTCCTTCAGAGGTAATCCGCAACCCCAACACTAGTGATTTATTTCAAGATATGATTGTATTGTACATGAGTACCTAATAAAACCTTTGTTGTTGGGACTCATTTTAGAAATCTTTTTTCATTTTTTCCTTTAATTAATTTTAAAGGGGGATGTTGGAGTATAAAAATACATTGTTCAATTGCTTATGCTTAGTCTGATTTACCTAAGTATGAACATTAATTTGTTATTGTGCTATTAATAATTCAAGATAATTTTCCATTATCTTGATGATTTGTAGGCTGGTAGTTAGTCTTATTTAGATTTGGAGTAAGTCTCCCAGTCTTATTGATAAGACTTATCTCTACCTAAGTTAGATAGAGCTTGCGAAGAGTGTAGGGGCTTGCATGAGTTTATCCGAGCTCTAGCCTTGGGCTAGGGTTAGGAGGATCAAAACCTCTTTAGACACTTAGTAACAAGCGTGACATGTATCAATTGCTTATGCTTAGTTTGATTTACCTAAGTACAAACATTAATTTGTTATTGTGTTATTAATAATTCAAGATAATTTTCCATTATCTTGATGATTTAGTAAGTGGTAGTTAGCCTTTGTTAGATTTGGAGTAAGTCTCCCGAGTTTTATTGATAAGACTTATCTCTACCTAAGTTAGATAGAGCTTGTGAAGAGTGTAGGGGCTTGCGAGTTTATTCGAGCTCTAGCCTCGGACTAGGGTTAGGAGGATCGAAACCTCTTTAGACACCTAGTAACAAGCGTGACATGTATCAAGCCATGCCTAGCGTTCTTGGAGATCTCTTTGGAACGGCTGGAATTGGCCTCTCATAGAGCACAATTGTGCTTGTATGCATTCTCATTGGTAACAAGTGTTTATACAAAACAAGGGCCGCCCCTACAAAAGTGATTTCATTAGTTGAGGTATCACTTGGACTTTGAAAAACGTGAAAGTTGTTACATGTTACCCACCCGTAGGAGCCTCTTAGAGATGCATTGGAGGAGCACAAGTGATATATTGGGTTAGGCGGGACATTGGAAAGATTGGTGGGTGGTAGCACATCAAAAAATCAATCACATTAAAAATCAATATAAATGGGCAAAACAAGTGTTCTCAAGGCTTGGGTAGGGAGTTTCTTATCAGGTTTTGGATGATCCAACCCAACAAACATGAGGCAATAATTCTAATTCAAGTCTAGATTCAGAGTTATTGTTAACAAAAGACTCATACAACTGCTCTAACAAATTAAATGACCTTGGTGTAGCCTTTGAATTCAATATTCAAAGAATTAAAGATAATGGAATTGGTGGGAAAGACGAAAGACAAGAGAGGATTGCATTGAATCTAAAGTGAACAACTAGTAAACAAAGTGCTTGTGATGGATGGTCACCTCGCATATCGAGGGCTCCTGCGAGCGGCATGGAGGATACTAGGACTGTTGTTCGATCCCCTGACCAAATCCAAGCAGGGGCGTTCTGAAGGTTAATTCTCCATAGGAAGGACAAACATGGAGTGCCCCAAGAATGTTGTCAAGCGCCCCCAGGGTCAACAATTTGATAACTCATGCGGGCCTTATGCCTCCATAAGGGGGGGGGAAGGGAGCGGGCATCCAAAGGTTGGAGGAGGCTATTCTCTCCACATAATGCACTACCATACATAAAACGACCCATAAAACACACCATAGAGACATGCATGCCCATTGACATGCATGCGTCAACATGATCAAATCATAGGTTTCTTGTTTTTGAATATATCCGATTGAAATCAGATGGTTGCATGTGGTAGGCGCTAGGCGGGTTGGTAGGAATGTGCCGATAAGGAGGTCGCGGGTTCAAATCGTTGTAGGCATCGTACATAGTGTTGAAAAACAGTGTTTTTCAACCAAAATCGCAAAAAAACTAAAACCAAAATCGGAAAAAAGCGAGTGTTGAACTGCGCGCCACGTGGCAGCGAGATGGGCATGATGGTCGCATGGTGCACTTTATGGTTGGTTTTATGTATGTGGTGCATTTTGTGGGGAGAATAGCCCTCGTGGTCCCAACTATTACCATATTTTCCACGCAAAGGATTGCTAAAAATAGCACTTGGCTATTTTTGGAAGATTGGCTATTTTTAGATAGAGGTGCTAAAAATAAGAAGAGCTAAAAATAGAAGTTCAGTTCTATTTTTAGGAATGCATGAAAGGATGGAGAAGTGCTTCTATTTTTAGCAACTGCTGTCCACAATTAGCTGTGGCGCCAAGGATAGAAGTATGGAATTAAATAAATAAAAGGGGTTTACAAACTACTATTCCAAACAACCCATGCGCCAAGGATAAAGGAGAAACAAATGTTTAATAAAAGCACTGCTGTTCCAGTCCAAAAGTCTGCGCCAAAGAGCACGAGGAAGAGACAAATAGCGGATAAGACAAAAGTTGGAGATAAGGTGCATAGGACAAAATTGCAGTCCTTTTCAGGGATAAAAGGTGGAAGAATTAAATAAAAAGCAAATAACAGTCTTCCAAGGTGTTGGCGCCACAAAGGATAAAAGAAATACAATAAAATAAGAGCTGCAGTCCAAGGAATAGCAGCCCAGTCACGTGCGCCAAAGGAAAAGAATAAATCTAATAAATCAGACTGCAGTCTACAGAGTTGGCGCCACAGGGAAAAAGAAAAGAATAAATATTAAATGAATGAACTGTTGTTACAGTCCCATGCGCCCAACAGAAGAGAATAAATAAATAAAATAAATGCAGCAGCTCTAGCTAGTGTTGGCGCCAGCAAAAAAGAGGGGAATAAAAAAATTAAATAAAGAAAGGAACAACAGTCAGGCAACAATCTATTTTTGGAGGCAGAGCTGAGTCATCTTCATGGAGGCTGTTTTTGATTGTGGAAAATAACATACATACACTTGGGCTGTTTTGCTTTTGCAATCTTAGCCTTGTACTTGCACCGTTGAATAAAAAAACTCCATTTGCCCTCTCATATCGCTGTTTTTCTGAGTTTTCATTGTGTTTAATAGGAATATTGTGTTGCTCTAGTGTGGAAATTACTTCCTCTACAACTATCCCTTCTCCTAAACCCTTGAATTTGTTTTGCAAAATAGGTTAGAGTTGTGCGGGTGTGTGGACCTTTGATTTCTCTGTGTGTAGAGTTACACGCATGTGTTAAATTATTGGCGTATCACCCTTATTTCCCATTTTCTGCATCCCTTTTCCATTTTCCTTGTCAAGTTTTCATTTTTTAGGTGATTCAAGAGGGAACCAACCCTCTCTCGGAGGTTCACTTCAAACATAGGTTACCCACAATCTTGAGGTGTTCCAATTTTGTCACCGGTAAGAGAGTACACACACCATTCTCTATCAGGGTGCAACTTCGGGTGACAACACCAACCTAGACTTAACCCATCGGATACCCCAATTGTTAAAGGGCGACCCTTGTCCCCCATGATTGGTGGGACTATCGGTGAATTGTCGCTCGAGATGCATTAAGCCGTTTGTTGAAGGTGTTATTTCACTTGGAACACCCAACGAGTACCCATCTTGGGGGTGTTGAAAGAGTGGATACAATAACAATGGTTGGTCCTTGGGATTTCATGTCACTATTGAGTTCCAAGGAGAGGCGATCTGCATTTCTTTGATACCGTCATGATGTAGTACCTCTTTGATTACCCCCTGAGGTCCTAAGGACGGTAATGCATTACAGTGCTGATTACCTCATGATTGTAGTGTGGGGTGTTGGGCACTTGGCTAGGTCAGCCCTTGGTAGCGAACTCAAAGCGTGCTTAGGTTTCCTTTGGTCCTTTGTTGTTAAGTGGTCCCATGTAAGTGATGGGTGGTGTGGTGGGTTTGTTAGATTCGATGTTCTTGTGCCTTTGAGCTCGGCTTCTTGAATCATCTCTTGGCCTAAGAGATGGTTCCCCTCGTGGGTAGTTCGGATGCATATGTCATATTTCAAGTGGGCGAGGTATAAGCGGTGTTCCATGGAGACACGTCTCCCCCAAAATTTTGTCGTTTTGGAGACGAGGGACGCCCCAGAGACTCGGAGGTGCCATGGGGACGTCCCCCACCGTCCTCCATTGCCACCGCCGAACATGAAACATCCCCGAAACGTTTCCCCCAAATAGAGGAAGTTTCGGAGACATCCTTCAACACATTCATCAAGCCTTCAAGGTAAGCCATGACCACATAGTTGTTTTTAGCACCACATATTTTCATAAATTTTTAATTTTTAATTTCAATTTAGAAGCATAAATTATTCAATAAATTAATTAAATTGCTGATTTTAGGGTTGTTGAACTACTGATTTTTTTTGAAAACAACATTATACAACCCAAAATCAACATTTAAGTGTTTCCAACTTTCTGTTTAGCTATTTAAGTGTTAGATTGTTTTACTATTTTTTAATTTTTTAATTTATTTATTAAATTATTAAACTATTTTAAATATTTTTAATTTTATAATACTAGTATAATTAGAATTTCATCTTTTGTGTATCCTTTACTTTTGCGCTTCGTGCGACCTGAAGTAAGAAAAACAAAAGTGAAATTTTTGTCTTGACTCTTGAGCCATTGCAAAAAATTATTATTATTATTAAAATAATAAATTTAATTTTTAAACAATAAATTTTATTTCTTGCAATGTCACCATGAGTTCTACTTCTCACAACATGAGTGATGAAGAGGGAGAGCAAGAGCCTATGGGGTTGAGTATGAGACTCTGAGTACAAATGTGATGGGGGTTGAGGGAAGTAGTTCTATTGGGAGTGCAACTGGACAATTTAGTTGCCCTTCCAAGTTATTGGAACCTTTTGCCAAGGGTCCCTTTGAGAAGAGGTCCCGTTAAGTCAATTTGCAATGAAACAAGTAAGACCTGGGGCAACAGGGGCACTAGGACATGGAAGTGTCATTTTTGTCAAGTTGAATTTCAAGGCAGCATTACAAGAGTTAATGCACACCTCCTTCACATCCGAGGCAAAGGTGTGGGGCCATGTGACAAGTTGTCACTAAAACAAAGGGCTGAAATTAATAAATTGTGGGGTTGTAATAAAGAAGGAAAACTGTATCTACTACTTTGGCAATGAGGAGTGTTACTCCTACTAGTGCTAGAACTTTCCAGGTGCACAACCTCCTACTTATCCATCTAGTTCAACTTCAAGGGCAATAAAGCCTAAGGGGAAACACAAAATGACAAGTAGTAATGATGTTGCAAACACAGTGGCAAGAGTTATTCAATGTGCAAAATAAGATGATGATGTAGATGATGCCATTGGCAAACTCTTCTTTGCTTGTGGGATTCATTCCATGTGGCTCGCTCTCCTTATTATAAGGATGTTGTGGCAAAGATAACAAGAGCAAGACCATCATATGTGCCACCAAGGGAGACAAAATTGAGGACAACAATCTTGGATAAGAACTATTCCAAGATTAATATTCTAATGGAGAAAATGAAGGCTACTTGGGTCACTATTGGATGCAGCATAATCATGGATGGGTGGACGGACATTAGGCATCATCCACTCATCAACATCATGGTCACATGTATAGAGGGCCCTTACTTCCTCAAGGCTATTGATTGTTCAAGGGCACGTCAAGGATGTTGATTTTCAGTTCCAAATCTTAGAGATGCTATTGAGGAGGTTGGACTGGAGAATGTGGTGCAAGTTGTGATGGATGCGGCCCATGTATGCAGAGTTGCAAGGAAGTTGATTGAGGTGGCCTACAAACATATTTGGTGGACTCTTGTTGTGTGCATGCCATGAATAATGCACTCAAGGACATGAAAAAGATTGTCTGGATCAAAGAGGTTGTTGATAATGCTAGAGATGTGCAGATGTTTGTCTGCAACCACCACACTTCACATGCACTCTTCAGACCTTCTCTAAGGAGTTTGTGAAACTGTAGAGACTAGATATGCATCATATTTCATTCTCTTGGAGAGGATGCTTGAGTTGCAAGAGCATTGCAACTAATGGTCATGATAGTAGAGTGGAATCGGTGGCCCGATTCCAAGTTTGAGCAAGGGAAGAGGGTGAAGGAGGTGGTGAAGAGTGACACATTTTGGGCTGATGCAAAATACATTGTCTCTTTCATTACTCCAGTCTTCAAAGTCATTAGATATGGGGACTCTAATGCACCTAGCCTTGGAGAGGTGTATGAGTGCATTGAATGTATATGCTTGGCCAAATGAAGGCCATTGTACAAGAGAAAGACCCTACATTGCAATTCTACAATGACCATATTCAACCAATCATTCATCGGAGATGGGAGAAGCTCAACACCCCCTTGCACATGGTTGCCTATGCATTAAACCCGAAGTGGTATGTGCAAAGGCTGACAGAGTTACCCCTATACAAGATGCAGAGGTGAAGAAGGGGTTCATGAAGGCTATTCAGAAAATGTACAATTCTATAGATGCCAACACTATTCGTATGGAGTGGACAAAATTTGCCACTCTTAGGGGATATTCAAAAGAGGCCAAGATGGATAGGGAGACTATGGCACAGAGGACCCAATTTCTGTGGTGGACTATGCATGGGCCTGATTCTTTGACAACCACACTAGCTATTCACTTGTTGTCCCAGGTTTCTAGTTCTTCGCTTTTCGAGAGGAACTGGTCTACTTATGGCTTCATCCACTCTATGAAGAGGAACAAGCTTACCTCTAGGAGGGGAGAAGCTTGTAGTTGTACATAGTGCCTTGCATCTCATTGACCACAACACACTTACGTACAAGGAGAGTCCAACAACCCAATGGGATGTAGAGCAGAGGAGCCATCTCAGATTGATGATGATGTGGCACAGACAGGGTTGGTTGGCATCAATTTGGAGGAGCTTGACCATGAGGAGTCTAGCAGCTCGAGTGATGAGGACATTGAGGAGTTTGGCGCAGCTGCAGACTTTGGGGATGAATGATGATTAGACTCATTACATTGAGCCATTGGCCAACTGTATTTGAATTTTGAATGTAATCATCATTTTGAATATAAATATAAATATATTGATATTTGGCATTTTTCATTGTTCAATGCAATGTGTTTAGTATTTCAAAGTTTCATTTCAGTCGGGGGTAGCTAGTGAGATTGGCTAGCGAGGGTGGCATTGGCGGTCAATAGGCAATTCTGTTCTTTTAAGATTGGTACTTTGGATCCTCATCAAATTTTGGCCCAAGTCTTGCATGAGCGGTTGGGGGAATGCGACTTGGGTTTTGGCAGTGTTTATGTCCCTCAATGTAGGCATGTCAGTTGAAGAAGGCAAGATCAAGGAGGTGGTGAGCAATTTCAAAAGGTCTTATTGCTGGTCTCCTTTAGTAATATTAGGAGATTGGAACACCCCCTTGAGTTCTCCCAAAGTGGTCGGTGACTATCGAACCTTCCACTCACATCTGGGTTGAGGAATCAGTGCACTGGACCACATCATTATGAACTAGAGAGCTTGTGAACTTGTGACTCATGGTAAGGTGCGTCGTGTTGATAGTTCCGATCATTGGCCCTTGTATGCTGAATTTAGGGACCTTAAATTTGTAGGCTGGGTTAGCTTGGAGGTGGAGAGGAGGTAAAGGTTGCTTAAGGACGAATCGCTATCAAAAGGGATGATATAAGGTTATCAAACATATGGACTGTGTTGGAAGTTGATGATCCTGAGGCAAATATAGCAAGGGTGGTAAAGAATAAGGCTACTAGCTTCAAGAAGATTACGTGGCAAGTAGCTGAGGAAGTTGGTGCGGTAGGCACAGTCAGGGGGTCTAGACCCTAGTGCTGCTTCCACATCAAGCCAAAGATTAGGGAGCTGATTGGGAAGTAGAGGAAATGCTACAAGCAACACAGAAAATTGGTTGGCTTTTCAAAAGAATCTGGAGAAAGGAAAAAATCTCATGATTGAAAGCTCTCATGGGAAAGGGGGATAATGGAAAGTGTAATGCCCAAATGATGAGGAATAAAGACGGTGATCTCATCACAAACCCCTCGGAGTTCCTTGAAATCTGGAAGGTGCTTTCACTAAGCTTCCTTGCGACCCCTTGGCTAAAGATAGGTGTCTTTGGGTTGGCATCCCTATGGAGGAGTATCCTGACTTGACATTTATTAATGGGCCCATCCCGTGGCAAGAGTTGAAGGCTGTAGTTATGAGCTTAGAATATCATAAGGCTGCGGATGAGGATGGTTTGCTCCCAGACTTGTTTGCTCCCAGACTGGTTTGAGGTGGTGCTTGGGAGGAAAAAGCGTGGTTGCTGAAGGGAAAGCGGAAGGGCAAGGTTGCTCAAAGTCCTTCAGTGACAACGTGTCTAGAAGTGATGAATTGCATTTGGAGAATATTCATGGGTGAGAACACTTCATCTGTGCACCTGACAAGAGGGTTTGCCCTACCTGACAACATATGGTGCCTTTACACGAATATTTTCAGTTTCTAGCTAAACACGATATACATTCTAAATCTCGGAGTATTGAGCTTTGCTTGCTTGAATTGAAAGAGATTTCAAGCACCATATTTGTAGAGTTTGTGGGCTCTAATATCATTATTAAGTTTGGTTTGGAGCTCTCGTAGGAAGAAAAGGATGTGTTGCTTGAGAAAGATATTGATAACCTTGTATGTAGGACACAGGAACCTATGGAAAATATTTGAATGTCCAATCCTGTTGCTATGACTTTCCGATGTTCTTGAGAAATACATAATGAATGTCTCTGGTAAAAGCGCAGTGCTTGTGAAACCATATTGCCAATCATAAGTATTTTTTCTTATTTGTAATTGGTTCACTACAATTTGCTTGTTAGATTGGGCTGTAAGCACATAAGAGATCACAATTCTCTTACAAGAATACCTTGTGAAGAATAGTCCAATGCTGATATATTGATATTTTCAAGCCAGTTGTCATTGTTATGAGTTTTGAAATTTTTAAATGGAACTGAGTATAACCCTCATTGCTTATATCTTTTTTAATGCTGCTATTCTCACAAGGTATTTTGACTAATTGATTTTTTTGCCTTTTAAGTGACATTGTTGCTGGCCTAAAAGATCTGGTTGGAGGGGTGGCCTAAAGGCTTTGTCATGTTTTCGTTCTCATAAATTAGTTTTTATATGTTGTTAGCAGTTCTTTTGCCATTATCTACATAAATTTGGTGTTGTAAGTGTTGTTTGCGTCCGTGTTTTTAAGTTAAAGATGGACGAAAATTGTTATGGAGCCCAAATCAGAAATCTGCCAATATGCCGAAATCTAACAGCCAGATCCAAAAATTCTTGATTTCTGAAAATGAAGATCTGAGTTTTCCAAAAGCAAACTTGAGTTCTGGAAACAAAAATCTGAATCGAGCAGTAATCTGAAACAACTGTGGTGTTCTGAAACTGGGACTGCTATAATTGTCAAATTGATGTAATATTTGAACTTTTAAGTACCCATTCAAAAATATGCCAATATACTGAAACCTAACACTCAGATCTGAAACCTCTGGATTTCTGAAAATAGAGATCTGAATTTTTGAAATAGAAAACTTGAGTTCTGGAATTGTAAATCTGAATTTGTCAGAAATCTGAAACGACTGTAATAATCTGTAACTGGGAATGCTATAATGAGTACTGTCTTTGTGAGCCAGGTTAGATGTCTTGGAAGGGGTAAGGTGTAGGAGTCAACTTATGGGTTGTCCCCTTTTATGTTTAAGCAATAGCGGCAGTTTCTGTTAAGCGTGGAAGCTTATTTGATGGCAATGGCATGATTGATTAAAGATATGCAACCATAAATAAAGAGCAAAATATCTCTTCAAGAAACATTTGGTAAACCGTGATTATATCTCAATATTTGAAGTCTGTAATGCGTCTACCCTTGAGTATTTTTGATTTGCCTATCGATTTTTTTAGCATTGCATGTTCGTTGAAGTAATTGAGGATGCTCTTTGAACACAATCGAGTTGAATTATTTGCTCCGATTATTCTTTGATTATTGGGTTTTGAAATTATACTCCCTTCAATACAGGTGTACTGGTGTCTGCCTTAAGGATTCTGACCAAAGCTGCCTTGCCACAAGATGTGCATGGCCTGAGAACAAGTGCAAATTTGTATTTTATTTTCAGCAGTGTGCTAATGGTGATTTGCCTGGTATGCTACAACATGGCAAACCGGTTACCAGTTATTCAGTACTATAATGACTTGAAAAAAAAGGCAGTGGAGTCAACGTTCCTGCTGGGAAATACAATTGTTAACAGTCCAGAAGATTCTGAAGGCATGTCTTTCCCAGGCACATCAAATTATCTCTATGATGCTTCTCAAGAGGGAGGTGGGCCAAAGTTTTGGCACGTATTGAGGCAAATAAAATGGCTAGGAGTTGGGGTTCTCTTGATTTATGTTGTAACATTGTCAATCTTTCCAGGTTACATAACTGAAGATGTGCATTCACATCTTCTAAAAGATTGGTACCCCATCTTATTAATTGCTTGCTACAATATTTTTGATCTGGTAGGAAAATCTTTAACTGCATATTTTATGCTTGAAAGTGCTGCAATTGCCATTGGTGGGTCTGTGGCAAGGCTCTTATTCTATCCTCTGTTTTATGCGTGTCTCCATGGACCGCATTTCTTCCACACAGAGATTCCAGTTGTAGTTCTGACCTCTTTACTTGGATTGACAAATGGGTACTTCACTAGTGTGGTCATGATCATTGCTCCAAAAGTGGTTCCTTTACAGGAGTCAGAGACTGCTGGGATCATCATAGTTCTCTTCTTAGTAATTGGATTGGCAATGGGCTCTGTTGTGGCATGGTTTTGGGTCATTTAATCACCTCTCCTATTGAGGTTTGTATTGCATTTTTAGGCTAATTAACATTGTAAGTGTTTTAGCTAAATTCAGAAGGGGAGGACATTGCTATATTTTGGGCTATTCTCTTGCCTTACATAAAACCATTGGAAAAATAATCAAGAAAATCTTTAGCAATCATAACAACGTATGGACCAGTTTCTGGTTCCTTCTGACTGGCCCACAGCTAACTGGGCAATTTGTAAACATAGAAAATTTGAAATTGCCTCTATTTCCATTGGTTCAATTTTTTTTGTGAAATTTATGTATGTCGCATCTCTACTTGGACTTGTATAAAAGGTTCTTTAAATTTGTGATTATGCTTCTAATATGATATTAATGAAAAAGTTTTTTCGCAAGACATTCGCTTTTTTTTCAATTTAAAGACACGTGTTTCCTATCACTTTATCGCTTCTTGGAAATCTGATTAAATTATGGGGAACTCAAATGCCTTCTGGTGCTTTAGAAGTTTAAATCTTTATTCCGCATTATTACAATAGGTAGTTGTTACAAAAGCATTGAGATTTCCTTGCAGATTCAAGAAAGGAAACTATTTATGGGCCTGGTCTTATTGGTTAGGAATCTTAATCTATTTTGTAAGAAACTCCATTCAGTCACAAAGGAAGACTGTTGTGGGCAGTGCTTGGGAATGTTGCTTTTTAGTGATCTATTTATGTTTTGACAGGAAACTAAAGTAAATAGGAAAAGGGACTGTTGGTTCACTGGCCATGTGGGTACACAAGGTACACCTCCATCTATCAATGTTTTTTAATAAATCGTCATGTATAACATTTAATAAGAAAAAAATAATATAGAATATTGCAAAACTGAAAATAAACATTAGAATTTAAAAGGATGTAAAGAAATTGCTTAAATGTTAAACTCGGCCTGAAAAGGGCACCATAAAGAAAATACTCTATACAGATTTACTCCAAGCATTTGGCGAAGAACCTACACTATTCCATATTCTGAGCCTGGAAGGTCAAAACATCTTTCTTATGATTTAGCATTGATGAGTGACTGAAAATTGAGCTTTGGGTGGCAGAAAGAAGACATTTTCCAGCTATCGGGAGCTGAAAGAGGAGGCAATCTAGATGACAAGGGCTTTTTGCAAGTTTCTGGAGCTGAAAGAGGGGGAAAGTTTGTGTGTGATAAGAGGTTGTGGGGAGTTTTTTTTCCTAAATAAATCTGCCCATTTTAAATAAGATGGGAAATTTCCATATATTGCTGATCTTATGTAATGCCTATAAAATTCTGTGGCTTCTTGTTGAGCAAATTGAACTCCAAGAGCAAGAAGTTTTATGTATTTTCCTACTTGGAGGTATATGTCAATGGGTTGAGTTTGGAAGGTGGAAGATCCCACATACATGTATCAAATATGGCAGTTTGGTCCTAGAACTTATACAAGGGCTGGGTCAACTTTTTGCATGCATGCAACAATGGATTTGATGGATGCTTGGAAATCAAAGATGCTTTCAAAAGACATGCTTTTGTCGTAGGGCATTGGACTACTAATAGAGCAAAAACAAAGAGGTGAAGGCGAAGGGTGTAAGGACCAAAACCAATAATTTCTATGCCAAAAAAAAAAAAGTACATGTATGAAGCCGACTTTCATAAATGAATCAAGAAAAAGAGAAAAATTGGGTGATTCTCTAGGAATGATGTCTAATATCGGTTGAACAATGGAAGTGGATTCTCACATGCTGAATGTGTGCGTATGGATTTTTCATGGAATGTAGCAAACATTGGAGGTCCATAAGTTTGGGAGTTTAAACTATTTTTCATGGAGATGGCTTCAGTAGACAAGTTGGGCCGTAAATTGGGAGTTCAAACTTCTGTTGAACCATCTTGTTTTTAGGGAGTAGACATTAGTTGCCATTTTATTTTGGCTCCCATTTAGAACGTACTGTAGCATGTGTGATATGGTGCTTTTGTAAGTGGAAGCCTCATTAAGATATTGGGGCCGTGAACAAAAGGAAAAAATATCATCTAACTGTACTCGATACTAATTACAAGATAACGCCAAAATGATGTGCTTTTGTTGACCTTAATTTATTGTAAATGAGGTGGTAATTGAAAACAAAGATATTGAAACCCTATAGATATGCTTCACAATAGTAGATTAAAAAAATGGATGATGATGCTTTGGACAATTGTATGATTCATAATTAGTTGCATGCTTAGAGAGCTACATGTGGACTACTAGGCACTACTCATTGACAATAGTGTCATTGACGAGGTGAACAATAAGTAAGACTCATCAAAACCCCACGAGTCTTATGTGATTGAAAGAATAACGTTGGCATCATGATCAAAATGGAAATTTTTGCTAAGTTTTGATTACCTTGCCCTTGCATTTTCCTTGCCTAGGAATTTAGTTGACAAAAATAAACATGTGATGGAATATTTGATTGTCAATGAAAACATTGAGATGTGTGTTATTGCATGAGTTGAGAGGTAAAATGATAGATGGATGACTAAATGGTTTTGAAATTTCAGCTATCAAAGTGCTTGAACCTTTAGTTGTAATAAAAATGCACAATTTTTCTCATAAGGAATTCTTTTAGCAATTACCCATGTAGATGAGAGAAAATTTGCAGGGATGCATACAGAAAAGTAGAGGGTGATAATGTGTCAAACACGATAGGAGCTTTGGAAGTCATTCCTTGCTAAGAAGAAAGCAAATTTCTTTGTAAAACACTTATATAGGATATGTTGTAAAGGGAAATAAAGTTGTCATAGGAAGTTATTCCTTGCTCTGAAGAAAGAAAATTTTCCTATGTGACACTTGCAGAGCACATATTATATTGGAAGCCATTTTTTCACCTATCTATGCTTGTTTAGCATTCACACGTAATCTAGTTTCATTGTTTTGTTGTGGAGCAATTGTCTATAGATGACATTTGATTTTAATAATTTCAGTTATATTAGTCTTAGTTACATGTACATTGAAAATAATAACTGAGTTGTCAACTAAGCACTTTTGATTTTAGTAATTTTAATAGCCTTCAATTACTATTAGGTGTGTAAACATTGAAAACAGAAACTGAGCATCTTAAGCATCTATTTGATGAATTGTTATAACAAAATTGCATATTTAATTTCATATCATACCTTATTTCTTAGAATTATGGTAGCAAAACAAGATTGCAGTCCTTTGAATGGATAGGGGAAAGGTTGTGGTAAAAATGATCCTCTTTTAAGTTAGGATAAAGTAGAAGACCATTTCAGAGCTAACACACATACAAAGAGCTGGTCTGCAACACATTTGGGGTTATAACCAAGGGGTATAAGTATGTAGGTTAGAATGGATCTATGAATGATTATCTACAATAAATCACTAGGTATATGAGATGTAGGGCCTATCTAGATCCTAAAGGTGGTCTTAAAGCCAAAGCAATGTGGTATCTAACTAAAGATTGTAAAATGTCATTTCGTGATAAACAAGAGTTGTAATATAAAGAACAATAACGTAGAAGATAAGGACATGCATTTTATCCTATCTAGTATAGTATTTTATCAACCATTTACTTTAACTCTCCTCTAATTCCTCAAACTCTTTCCTCTTTTTGTCTTTTGAGGTAATTTGCTAAGGATCCTTTGTAGATATCATAAATAATGTGCGTAACAATTTGATGTTGGTGTTCTTACTAGAATATTTAGCTTTGACAAAAGTAGAGCGTTCTAGCATTGGGCACATTGATTGAATAATTTACCTAGAGAACTAAAATTGCCCTTCTACATGTATTAATAGCTTCAAATATAAGAGGAAACTTTTGGGCTATTGGAAAGCTTACCTTGCCCTTACCAAAGAAGCTTTCACGATCTCTTCAATCTCTCTACAAAATGTATTAAGATGCTTGGGATCCATTGTAATATCACTACTCTTTTGTAGAGATGGTGCCAAAATAATTCAAGAATAGTTAGCGAACAACCGACATTCTATTCCCGACAAACCTATTGGGAAATTGCACAAAAGTTAGGTACTTTATGTTCTATACCCCTGCAAATTGTAATTACAAACTATGGATTGATCGTGTCAAATGAAATGTATTTGTTCCAAAAAATAATGATATTAAACCTTTCAATATAGAAAATAGCTCTTCAAACAATGATCAATCCTTTGCAACTTTCTCGCATAATCCTAGATTGTCGTATTTTGATAACATATATAATAGCTACAAGAATGTCAATCACTATGTATGGCCAAAAAGAAAGTAAACAAACATTAATACAAAAAGAAGAGAGCACAACTCTTACAAATCTGTCCATGTGTTTTTTTTAAATATAACATAATTTTTTCTTTTATCTATTTTCCATTATTACTGCTACTTAATATATCCAATAAAATATTTCAAAATTACCTAAAAATTTGTTGGACAATTATGCTATTGTCAAATTTCAAGAAAGTTGAATCTAAATTGGCCTACCCACCAAATCAACCCTTAATCAAGGCTAGTAACATCATCCATAGGTGCTTGCGAAATGTTGATGGACACTTTCACTTTAGGTATATTTTTCTCCATTGATAAAACTCCCTCAACCCAAAGTGGCAACTAGAAAAATAGATTAAGAACAAAAGAGATTTCCCTTAAAATAATTTATGTCAAGTAGTTGATTGAATTATTAACACGTAATTAAATTTCCATTTTTTAAAATTTTGCTACTAAAAATTATATTGTTTGATGAATAAACAAAACATGGATGAACAAATATATTAAAACAAAAAATATTCCGATACAACTCAAAAATGGCAGCACCACAACATAACAATATAAGAGTAAGTTGGATATGGTACCACCTTTGAGTAACCAAAGTCGCAAAACTTGAGACGAGGGGTTGGACTCCCATACAATGTGTTTTTTTCAGTTTCGAATCTTGATGGTAGATTTGTTATCGATTTCCAAAAATTAATTAGAAAAATATACCATTAATAAAAAGAATGTTAACATGATCCAACGGGTAGTGGTGTAACGGTTCTTGAGTCTCCTAGTAATTGGGAGGTCTAAAGTTCAAATCTCGGCTCGTATTAAGGCGGTCTACTACCGACGGTTTGGATACCCTAATGATAGGGCACCATGATAATGTGGTTGAATCCGTGCTCTAGCCGAGAGCTTAAACTTCCATCCTTAGATGGTTCCTACGACCAATGTGGGTTGGTGATGCCACAAAGGGTTAGGGCCTTCTCCCTAGGTAACCTCCCCATCCGGCTCCCGACCCCTGCCCTTTCCCAACTTTATTCCAATTTAGTATGCCATTTGTTGTTATTCATTTGTGAAGAACGATGAAGAAATGTAATTAAAGGGTGAAGAAGTTTAAACTCCACCTTTGCTAAAGCAATCAATGTTTCAAATGCACTCGAAGAGATCATTGCCTATTGCATATTCTATTACTATTCGATGTACCCACATCACTTACTAAAACTAAAGCATATTTTAATGTTTCAATAACTCTTAGTTAATAATAAATTTGAAAATTTATGTTTTACATTTGGTGCCATATTCTATATGCACATTTTATTAAGTCAACTTAGGATCGTTATTTGTCTAAAGTTATATAAGAGAATTGCACCATAGTGCATATCTCCCAAGATTGAAAATAATAATCGAGTATTTATTGCCACCGCCAATAATAAATGCCATGTGTGCCTAGTATGTGTGACCAATAAGTAAAAATGAGATAACTCTTCCTAATGCTACAAATACCCATGATATCTTTTTATATTGTAATATAGTTTGCAATGCTTTCTTAAGCAATATAGACTTTATTTTGCATTTTTAATTTTGTTTATATGATGTTTCATGTTTATTGGAGCGAATCCATCCCAAGAGATTCCCGAGATTTCCCAATTTCTATACGGTATCAAGATAGTCTCATGTAGATTTATGATAACTTTCAACGTTTTTAATATTCTCACAAACTTCTCCAAGGTCCCGATATGTTTTTCCGCTCTCATTAATCCCAATTTTCTAAAATACCATTTAGGTATTTTTATTTGGGCTACTACAATGTTTTAGGGAATTTATATATTATGAAAAAAATATGATTTTTGGATGGTACAAATACTTTTATGATAAATTTCAAAAAAATATAAAAAATTTGAAAAATAATTGGTATTTTTTTCTTTGGATGGTTTTTTTGGGCAAATTATCTAAGTTGGGCACTCCAAAAAGGACAAGGGAAAGCAAGCTCTTTTGAAAATTTAATATAATTTTGTAGGTTGGAAACCCTATATCTATATATTTTATTCTTCTTTGTGAGAACTTTTGAGAAAGTCCAAGATTACAAACATCCGACAAACGGTGCTCTTTTGATGGGTGTTTGATGTTTGCATGAGTGTTGAGGGTTCGGTCCTAGGCCTCACGTCTACAAAAATTTATCCCTTGATCACCCATAAACCCATTGCTCATGAGAACACCCTAAACTTAAGGATAATATCTCATGTGAAGGTTTGCTAAAGATGATTATCTCCCAAGGTATTCTCCCTTCCCAACTAAGCTTGTTTTTGACCTTTAATCACTCACGGAGGTCATAAATTTTGATCAAGGCAGGCTAGAAGAGCGACACTTTATTTGTTGGGTGAAGATTCCTAATCATTGTATACAATTGATGCTTCTTAGAAGTGTATTTTCTTGGTATAGTCCTGTAGGGTTTCCTATTCATGCACCTTTGCAAGCTCATAAATTTTGATCTAGGAATCCTGGGTGGTCATTTTCCCTCATGTATTTTTTTCAAGCTCTATGCAATACGAGGGTCAATTTTTAAATTTGATTAATAGTTTTCCCACAAATGCAAGTTTTGCTAGATTTTTTTGTACAATTTTGATTTTATAACTTTGACAAGCCACATCTTTTGATCCCTACAACAAATAGGCTTGTAAAAGTCCATGAATCTTCATTCTCTTCACAACCATGTCTTCAAATATGATTTGTTTTGTATCATGATTATATTTTCAACATTTTTACATAATTGTATATTGTAAAGCGTATACAATGCATTATTTATAAAGCGACAAACTATTTTTATGGGGTGTCACTTTTTGCATCATTTGGTGCATAATAAAGATTCTCGGGAGTTTGAAAGACATGATTTAGGTACCCATTGTCTATTGGTCTTTTTTCATTTCCTTATTTGATTTCCTTTCATTATGGTTGAATATAAAACCTTTGATCTCTTAATTCCACATAATTATCATGCCTAACAACAAAAATGAAGTAATTATTGCAATCTAAAGGTTTGTGGTCAATGCTAAGAGATACACCTATAATATTTACAAATGGGTATGTAAAAATTGCTTATGCCGTCAAACTAGACGAAGTAGTTGGTCTCATAGGCATGCATGTTTAAGATAGTTTGTTGTTTCACATCTTGGAGTGCAACACACCAAAAAACCACTTGGTGCAAGTTTAAAGAATTGTTTGGCAAGGTTAATGCATTCAAAGCATTACAACTAGAAGCATAATTGTCTTTCCTTATGCCTAGTGACTTTCCTTTAGATGAGGAATTTTCTCACCAAAATCAAATTGATAACTCTCATGATTAAAAGCCTTTGGTAAGACCAAAAGGATGTATGTGCATTTTTGTGATTTTTTAAGGGCCGGAAAGGATGTAAAGGGCCTATGAAAGGTATTTTCTCTACCTTTTATTCGACCATGATCATTGAGTGATGACTCCAAGATGGAAACTTCGGATATAATTTTTGAATATATCCGGGCAAGGAACAATCTAATCTTGTACAACTTGATGTAGTCCCTAGTTCCAAAGTAGTAGTCCTAACCTAGCCTATCATAGCCAAGAAGGAGGAACTCTATCTCAATTTGTAGGTCACTATCTACCTGAGAGAGGGGGTCTATTGTTTGATTGTAACAGAGACTAGAGTTTAGGGTGGTTGCCCCCATGGCCATTGGTGGGAGAGAAGAGTAGCGCTTGTGCTAGTAGTTCCTCTCCCTATCACCATATATAGAGAGAAAGTGAGCAAAGATTAGAGCTAAATGCCCTGACCTACTTGATCTATCGCCCGATTGGATAGGGCCCTATCAATTTGTAGTCAATTCACCTAAAAATAAATGTAATCTAAAGCAAAATTCTAATTCCAATAATAAGCCAAAATCAACTTAGTCTTCCTCAAAGACCACTCCTAAGTCCATTGACCCTACATCTTCTAAGTGAGATGAGTTTTCTTCTAAGTCTAAGAAGTCTAGTAAGCCTTGTACCTTTTGTGGCAAGAAAGGTTATTCATAGTCCAAGGTTGGAAGATTATGAAATCATTGTAGTAAGTAATAAAATACTTGAAAATTACTATATCTTCTCCTTCTCCTTCTAATTAAGAGCAAAGTGAAGTCAAGTTTCACTTGAGCATTGATTGCATCTTTAGACAATTGGATATTGGATTTGGGTTCTTCACACCATATGACACATTCACATGAGCTTATAAATTATACAAATAGAAACATTGCATATATTTCAATTAGGATTCTTCACATACACATGTTTTTGGTTCAAACACTATTGAGTTGCAAGATGGGTGCATCAATAATGCACTTCTAGTTCCTAAGATTATAATATTCCTTTTTCCATATATCACACTTTTTAGTTTGGAAATGGGGAGAGCTGTGGATTTTCTCTTAATGATGATGTGATTAGAGAATTACAAGATCCATATGTTGTGATTGTTTTAGGTGTTATTGATCACGGTTCATACTTGTATGTTTTTTAATGGGGTTAAGGCTTCTTCAAGATAATCCCTTATTGCTCATGCTAATTCTTGAGCACACTATGAAATGAATGCTTTGTGCACTTAAACAACATGTATTTAGAACAATTGAGTTCACAAAATTTGGTGCTTAGCCTTCATAAGTTATCTGGTTCCAATGGTGTTTGTCGAGGTTGTGTTCTTGACAAACACCATTAAGACCCTTTCCTAAAGAGAAAGATTCACGAGCTAAGTTTCCCATTGAATTGGTGTATAGTTCCCTTATGTCATTCCCCACTTCTTTTTTAGAGGCCAAATATATACTCACTTTCATAGATGACTTCTCATATCACACATGGGTGTACTTTCTCAAGTACATGAGTGGGATATTTGAATACTTCAAGGCTTCTAAGACATTTCTTGAGATAAAAATTCACTTCTTGTAGATGTAGGCTCCATCATGGTGAATTTATCATCAATTTGGAAATCCAAAGAAAACCAAACAACTCGAGTGGTCGAGTCAAATAAGCAATAACATTTCATGTCTTCACAATAACCAACAAAAATGAGCAATTAAATCTTATTCTCTATGGTTTTACACTTGTGATTAAGAATAAACACCCAAACTTCATTACAAAATACTATGAATGAAGAAACATCAATTTGGCATGGAACCGAGCCCCCTCATTAGTCAATTTTGGTAGTTCCTTGTGGGGCATGGGGTTCTAAAAGTAGTTATCATAATTGAACGCCTCGAGATCAATAATCATGTGTCATGTTCTTCAACAATATGTCTATAGTTTCTCTTTGTGTCGAGTTCTCCTTTTCCTTCATATATTGAGGATTATTCTCTCCTCCATGATGGTGTTGATGTTGTTGTTGATCGTACACCACTATCTTCCATTACATAGTCTTTGCTCAAGTGGGTTCACACTACTCAATATGAGGTTAGTTCTGTGGTAGGGGATCCTGTTAACACTCACCATACTTATTCACAAACAATTGGAATTATTATTTTGAGTCATGTTATTTCGAAGATCCATAAAAGTTTTTAGTTGTGATAAGTATACTACAAATGGATGAAACTTTGGTATATGAGTACTCTTCCTTAGTGAAGAGTAACATTGGAATTTGGGCTCTCTTCTTAAGGGAAAAACTGGTTCTTTATAAGTGGGTCTATAGGAAAAAATATATATTTGATGGTTCTCTTGAGAAGATGCCACATTTTTATCATAGGTTGAAGTCATTGATTACTTTGAGACCTTTGCTGTGTTGCCAAGGTGGACTCTTTTTGCCTTGAATTTCCTCTAGCTATATCACATGGATGGTTAACGCATTAGATGGATGTGAAGAGTGATTTACTACACAGTTCTTTTCACAAGAAAATTTCTATGGAGCGGGCGTTGAGATTTGCGCACATTTATTCACTTGTGAGCAACATTCACTTTATGGTCTCAAGCAAAATCCTAGAGCTTGGTATGAGAAGGTAGACATTTTTGCTTGCTTATGATTTTAAACATTTTTATTTTGACCCATCTATCTACATCCATAAGAATAGGAATGATAAGATTAGTATTTTATTATATTAATTTAACATTTCATGATAATAAAGCACATTTTTCAATTGTTGTTTTGATTAACTTGTATAAGCAAAATAATGGGTTAGCATGCAACTTTCAAAATAGGAAATAAGCACATTTAAATCCTAAACTAACACCACTAATTCCCTTACCTTAGATTGAGCAATGATAGAAAGAGGGAGGATAATATATACCTACACTTACCCACAAGTAGAATCCTCCTTTGATGGATTGATTTGCTCCTTGGATGAAGTTAGAATGCTTTAGATTTGTGGACTGATTTTGGCAGCACTTCCCCTTGATGAAATGATGATTTTGGCTCACTTGGATGCTATGAAGATTGATAGATTGCTTGGAGATTTTGGCAGCATAAGTTTGTAATTGTTCTAAGGTGCTTGCCATGGAGGGTGGCACCTCTATTTATAGATGGAGGAAGCAGATTTCCATGTAGGATTAGATCAATGGTTGAAATTCCATGAGAATGGAGAATTCTCTAGAATTAGAGAATTCTAGATTTTAGGAGAACTCTCCATTGAATTAAAAATTCAATGGAATAGTGCACATTTATTTGAATATTTGAAAATGAGAGGGAAGAATGGAGAGGCTTCTAGAAATAGAAGCCTCTAGATTTGGAGGGGCATTTAGCTTGTGGTTAGGTGAAGTTAATTATGCTTAGTGGGGTGATTAGATGGAGAAGCTAGGCATAGAGTAGGTATAGAGTAGGTGGTAGGTGGGTGAGTATTTTTAAATTGCTAGAAAATAGTTAATGAGGATTAGTTAGTGTGGTAAATAAAATATTAATGATGTATTAATATTTCTAAAGATGTAATGGGATTATGGAATAGATGAAAGAAAATAATTGAAGTATGATTACATATAATAATTAATTAATTTTATAATTAATTATTATATGGTTGATAATGGGAATGGATTATTATTGCATATTATTTGCTAAATGACTATGTTGACATTTTGCATGTCTACAACATGTAACTAGGTGTTAGTGATAGATCGTTGTCATGTGAATTCAATCAAGTGTTCACTTCAATCCAGTTTACTAGTTTAAACTAGTGTCATCATCTTGTTCACTCCACATGTTATGGAGTTTAATCTTATGTGATTGTGAGATATAACTGAATGTAACATGGTTGCTCAAATTATTTAAGCATTGCAAGTCTTTCATTAATGTAATAATTAGTTATCGCCTTGTATACAATTTTCTACTTTTTAACATTTGGTCTCATATCCTGCAATGCAAATTGGTGAGAGGAGAGAGGAGAAAGAAAACTTGCCTTCTCTCGAGTAGATTTGGAAAATTTGATTGTGAGAATTGATTTTCCTGTGGAGGAGCACCAGGAAATCCCCACTCCAAAGCCTTTATTTTCACCATTTTACCACATTTATAGGTTTCATATCAATGGTTTGTGTGTTGCTGCAGATATCCCAACCTCGTCCTGAGTTGCCTTACCCAATTTATGGTTGTCAATGGTGAGTTGGTTTGCATTCAACAACCGAAGTTACTTCCCATTTGTATGGAGCTCCACTCTACTTATAAAAATGCATCCATTCCTTTATAGATCAAGATACATACCATCTTATAAGTGTGCTCACTGCTACATTACAACAACTCCCATTAAGGAACTTGAGCTATCTTGTTTGTAGTTGCAAATAAAATCTAAGAGCAACTCAAACAACTAGATCATCTGGTCCCTACGAAGAGAACCGAAAAGCCTTTACGAGCCACATAGGGTTCCAATCACATGACATTGAGCTTTCTTATACGGACCAAAGGCCCATGTTTCCAACTCAAAAATCCCAACGCTCATCCTAAGTTAAGATTGATCAATGAGAGCATAGATCGTTACATGCGGTTGGTCAAAGTATTCACCTTTGGAAGATAAAACAACACAAAAACACCAAACAACAGTCTAATAACCTTGCACCAAGTAAGTACTACCCTTTTTAAAATGCCTTTGCTCAATTTTCTTTCTTAAATAGAAAATTATAGGGGCCACATTTTTTTTTTAAAAGGGAGTCATTTTTTCTAAAGAAAAGGGGGCACAAATTTTATTTTAAACGGGAAATTTATTTACCACCCCCATATTTTGTCGATAAGAGGGGCATTTGCACCTTAAATTTGTATTTTTAAGCTAAAATTATTTTTTTCCCTACCAAGGGGGATATTTTTCCCGCACTTTGCCTTATATTTTACAATATTTTGTATTGATTTGTAGGTTTCCATAATCTATAAACCATTGTGCAAGTAAAAATAGAAAACTAATAAATATTTTGAAATACAAACACAAATGTGATATCATAGAAACATTTAGTATGTATAGTGTGCTTTTGGTTCACACTTATAGGTCATGTTGTCGTGTTTGATGTATTGCATTTAATGCCTACTATAGTTATAATAACGATGTCCGTGGCATCGTCCCTATAAATATTTGGGGAGAAATAAGGTTCCTTCACTCATTTCCATTCCTTTTGCTTTCTATCGCTACAACTATTTGATGTAAATTTTGAAAATTGGACAATATGAGTATATAGGGACTTGTTTTCCACATAAAAGATCTCCCTTTAAATAGGTGTTATTGATCGAATGGATCCATTTCATGCATTGTCTACACATCACATATTATTCTAGTCTCACATGCATTCACATCTCTCTCATGTATGACTATGTATATGAAGAGGACGATCTTCTTCCATGTATCGATGGATATATCAAAATGACACATATATAGAGAATTTTGGTATATTGACCCGACCTTATATAGAAATGGAAACCTTTTTAGAGTGATAAGGCACAATCCATCTCCCATATTATTTTTCAGGCCGCACAATGGAAAATGGTCCTAAGTTCTTTATGTCGATTCACAACTTCTATGTGGAGGTAGTTATGGTGTATGGAAATACCAAATTGAAAACATGTTTGGATTTAAAAGACTTGTATTCTATTGTAAATGGAAATTTTGATTGAGATATAAATGATATTGACCTATAACAAAATTGGGACAACACGGATTAGAAAGCCAAGCTCATCATCATGTTTCGATTAAAAAATGAAGTACAACCTCACATAAGGGATGTTAATACTACCAAAAAATGTGGGAAAATATCAACATAATTTTTGAGGAAAAGAATCAAAATACTATTCTCTACTTGCAAAGCCAATAACACAATTTGAAGCTAAATTCATCCAAATTCATAAAAGTATTTTACTGAGAGAATCACAACATTAAAGGCCTACTTATTAGGTCTTTGAGAAGAAGTGCAGATGCCTCTCTCATACCCATTGTCTTGTGAGGTATATCACCCTCATTCAAGATGTTCATAACAACACTCAATGTCACAGAACAAAAACCAACATTCCAAAAGTTAGTTAACCTATTACAACAAGAAGAGTTCATGCAAAGTTAAGAAGATAATGAAGATGACCATGCAATTTCTTCTAACTACAAAGGGAAGAAGAATACACATAAGTTTAACAAGAAGAAATGTTCCAATCAAAACCAGAATGCCCAATCATTTGGAAGTAAATCAAAGTGTGTTATTTGTAATAAGGTTAATGAAACCAAGAACTATTGGTATAATGGGTTGACAAATAAGTCAAAAGATTCAAATTCCAATCAACACAAGCAATCCAACAACAACTATAAGCAATTTTCTAACCAATAATCCTTTGGAAATAATAAAAACAATTGGAAAAATAAGTGGCCACATCATGACAATGTCATTGATGAGGATGGAAATTTTGATGAGAAATTGTTTGTTGTATAAATAGTGGAAGAAACCTCCTCAAACATTTCTATTTTGTATATAGAATTAAGTGCAATGAGACACATGACATGGTGATAAGATTCCTTTTCCACAAGTATTGCACTTCCCACCAAAAATTGAATTTCATTGTGGGATGACACTTCTATAAGGTTTAGGCTAATGGAGATATAAGAGTACCTCTTAGCAATAAGAATTTCACACTTACCAACAACATGTATGTATCGAGACTAACCATAAACATTATTTTAGTTAGCTAGCTTTTTGGATCAAAATTTGAAAGTTGAGTTTGACTTCTTAAGTGGTAAAAAGATGTTCCTTATCAAGGACAAAAATAAAGAGTCAAAATTGTTGTGTGTACATTCGACATCAACAAGATGTTTCAATTGGATTTTGTGTTGTGTAATAATCAATCACTCATTGGTAAGGATGAAACTCTAAAATATTTAGAACCAAAGATACATACACGTAAATTTGGGGTTCTCAAGTAAGAATCAACTAGAGGGAAATGGTTAGAGGTTTTCCAAAATTGAAGTAGAAAACAAATATCCGCACCAATTGTCTAAAATGGAACCATCATCAAACACCTTTTCAAAAATATAAATAGAACCATAGGAAAGTTGGACTTGGTTCATACCGATCTTTATGGAAATATGTCGAAACCTATTTAGGTTATCAATACCAATAGCTCTTTGTTGATCGAATATTTTAAAAAATTATGGATTTACCTATTTAAGAGCAAGGATCAATATTTTCAAACATTCAAAGAGTTTAAATCTCTTCTTGAGAAACATTCTAGTCATCACATAAAATACCTTCACTCGAATTAAGGGGATAATTCACTCGTAATTCATTCATAACATACCTAAAAAACAAGGAATTCTTCATTAAATGACTACACTTTACTCTCCTTACTAGAACAATGTTGTAGAATAGTGGAATCAAACAATCATGTAAATGGTGTGGAACATGATTGATGATGCATACTTGAGTAATTATTACCAAGAAGAAGCACCTAAAATTGTAGTGTATCTACTCAACATATCTCCGACATTTCCACTTGACGACATAACTCCGCATGAAGCATGGTCAAGGAAGAAACAATCAACAATTCATTTTCAAGTTTTTGGAAGTAAGGTCCATATGTTACTCCCAAAGAAGACAAGAATAAAGTTGGATGCAAAGTATACACCATGCATTCTCATTGGATACAATGAAGATTCAATGGGATACATGTTTATTAATTTGAAAACAAAGAAATCCTTCATTAGTAAGGATGTTCATTTTCACAAGATAGATGCTTCAAGTCAGCCATCCATAGACTTACACACATAAAATTTAGAGGAAAAATACCTTTGATGATTGAAGAAAATGGTAGTTTGTAATATGTGGGAAAATTTGGTGAAAATCCACCACCCACCCTCAACATATACCAAGATGGTGTACAAATGTGATTAAATATGCCAAAATAGATGGATTTCTAGACACATATTCATCGGACCAAGGACACACAAAAAAATAATCTTGGATAGGTAAATATGGCCTAGATGAGTCGTGTTATTGAATCTCATGAACTAAAAAGGTTTGGAAAATCCCTAGAGTCGAACTTTGAAAACATCTATGGAGGTGAGTACCAATCATTGATGAAAACACAACTTGAAAACTTGTAGACATTTCACTAGGAAAGAAGCCAATTAGATGTAAGTGTATCTTTAAGACCAAATATCTTTGGAGACAACAATCTATTGAAAGTGAGTACCAATCATTGATGAAAACAACATGAAAACTTGTAGACATTCCACTAGGAAAGTCCCTAGAGTCGAAATTTGAAAAATCCCTAGAGTCGAACTTTGAAAACAATCTATGGAGGTTGAGTACCAATCATTAATGAAAACATGACATGAAAACTTGTAGACATTCCACTAGGAAAGAATCCAATTAGATGTAAGTGGATCTTTAAGACCAAATATACTAGAGACAACAAAATAAACAAGCACAAGGCACACCTTGTACACGAGAGTTATGCTTAAAAGGAAATAATGGACTATGAAGATATATTTTCTCCCACTACCAAAATAAATACAATTAGGATGATGTTTTCCCTGGATGCTCAATTTAGTTGGAAATTTCATCAAATGGATGTAAATATATGCCTTTCTAAGTGGCGACCTGAATGAAGAAGTCTACATGACTCATCAAGAAGATTTTTTTGCATCAAACAAAGAAGTAAAGGTGTGTAGAATTTTGAAGTCATCGTATGGAATCAAGAAGGCTCATGGAGCATGGTATAAAAAAACAAATGAGTATCTCATTCATAGTGGATTCAACAGGAACCCCTATGATCCCAATCTTTACCTCAAAAAGAAAGTGGGGATATGGTGATCGTATTTTTATATGTTGAAAATCTTGTAATAAGAGGAAGTTCCTTGCGGGTGATATAATAAACAAATAAAAATCTAAAACAAACATTCAACATGATAGATCTTGGTATGCTTCATTATTGTATTGTATTGGAAGTATGGAAAAAACATAATCATATCTTTTTTAGTCAAAGGAAATACACCAAGATATTGTTTGAGAGATATTGGATGATAGATTGTAATCCTATTGCTACACCATGGAGGAAAGGATTCAATTGTATCAAACAAATCCATCACCACATGTAGATGTAACTCTCTATCGTTAGCTAATTGGGGTCATTTACCTAATCTACACTAGGTTAGACATAAGCTATTCGGTGAGCTACCTATCTTGATTCATACAAGTTCCAAAGAAAAGTCATTGGAAAATTGAAAATCATAATCTAAGATACATTAGGGGCACCATGGACTTCGGCCTATAGTAAAGAGGAAGCGATCATTTCTCCTTGGAGGGATACACAAATTTAGTTCTTAGAGCAACACCAATGACACGAGATTCACTTCTATCTTCATTTTTTCATTGAGATATAAACTGATATCTTGGGGAGAAATAAGAAAATTGCTGTTTCATTCTCTTCAAATGAAGTAGAATATAATGTTATAGGAGCTACCTGCAAAGTGATATGGATTTTTCACATCTTGGAAGGTTTGAGAGTTTCAAAAAAGCAACCTACCATCTTACGTTGTGACAATGATGGTGTGATAAAACTTCTTCACAATCTTTTCTTTCACAAGAGGAATAAGAATATTGAGGTGCAAGTACATTTCATTTGTGAGCACATCCAACAACACCACATAAAACTCCAAAATCCCCCCACAACAGAATAATTGAAATATTTTCACAAAGGCACTTGCGTGGGAAAAATTCAAGGTATTTAGGGAATTTTCGATGTAAGTCTTAACACACAAACTTAGTTTAAGGATATTTTCTAACTAGTTTTGTTTTTCGTTCATTCACACCAATAAGTTCAATTTGGGAGTTATAATCTTAGTTGTCATTATCTCCTATTTTTGTGTGAGTTTTTTTCACTCACGTACACTTTTGGGAAATGGTTGTTGAGGATTGTTCTTGTCCTTGATTTGTAGAGATATATCTATCTCCCAATATAGGTTTTCTCACCTATTTATGAGGTGAAGATAATCATGTATTAATCCTATTTAAATTGTTATTCCCAGATGTGGAACATGTGAGATCTATTTGATAGTTAAGTTTTACTTGTTTGTGTGAAATTACTATGTTTGAATAATTTTCTAAGTATTTCGTGTATAATATTTTGTTTTGGTTCGCTACATGATCATATAGGTTGCTCCCATATAGTATCGAGAAGTTGGATCTCTTTGTGTGCATCTTCTTGTTTCTTTGTTGGTGTATAATCAAAGTTGCAGTAGAAACCAAATTTGCACTCTGCTCGGGGTTAATTTCAAGGTCACTGGTTTGCAAATATGTGTTTGGATCATACTGCTTTTTTTGGAATGGTAATGTATGTTTTTAATAGTGTTTGGGTTATCTTGCGTGAATCCCAACTCTATAACTAGGTCCTAACTCGTGTACAACTTTTCCCAACTTTCTCACTACCCAACTCGCTCACGGCGCAACTCAATCATTTCCCATATCGCTCCTTAGCTCAATTAGAGGTCCTTCCTCAACTTGGTAGAAACTTCGTAGATCTTGGCCTCATGTGTTGGCCCATCTAACAGCGGTAGCTTGGCGGCACCTTGGTGGCCCCGGAATCTCTACCCCATACTCCCATGCATTGGTATTGGATCACTCGATGTAGTGCCTCGTTGCAATATACTTTTGACGAGTTGGCGGATGGGTCATATCATGTCACTTCTTAAATGTCTGTAATCTCAGGTGGCGTGTGACTGGGAAGTGGGAGGAGCCGTTTTCCTTGCCATGATCTCTTTCGATCCTCTATTCAATGCGCATGGGCGACATGATGGTTAGATGAAGCTACAAGCCAATGTAGCAGGCATGTATGTGACGTTTTCTTCCGTTCCTCCTGGGCGCATCCTTTTCTGTCTTCCCGACCGCGTGAACAAGGAGGATTGTTTAGTTTGCCCATGGTTTTCTTTCGGTGCGGCCGCGTGATATTTTCCTGGGATGGTTGCGCGGGCAGAGAGGCCATCGAAACCTGTTCTCGTGCGTGCAATGGCTGTGCCTGCAACTCCAGAGCTTCAAAAATTCAGTTTCAGCGTGATGATATAACCCTTGATGCGTATGTGATTGGAGGTTATGCTCAGGATGGGCGTTGCGAGGAGGCGATGAGATTGTTCGAGAAAATGGAGGCGAAGGAAGCGACGGTCTCGCTCTGGTCCACCTGCACCTTTCCCTGTCGGCTCTCCTCCCAAATCGACCGGATCATTACCTTCGCCCCCTTCCTCTCGCACAGATCTGAAAGACTTGATTCTCTTCAGTGTCAGTAGATCCAGCAAGCAAATCTTCCGCATGTTTCTCCAAAAAGGCTCGTATGATCCAAAAATGATGTCCTTCTGATCGTAGAAAATGTATTTTTCCCGCGGCAGAAACTGGCCTGTTTGCGAACACCAAATCGTGGGTTTTCAGAGATAGTTTGGCCGCACGAGAGAAGTAGAAACAACCAAGGTGGGAACACTTGCCCGATCTCGAGTGACATTATCGGCCGTTTTCTCTGCAGTTATTGCAGAGACCACGGTGAGGAAGCTTTCCCATCTGATGGAGATTTCCGATGATGGGCAAAGGAGTTGGTCCTGGCGCCCTTCTTTCACCATTCCTTCTCGCCACTCTGCTTATCAAAAAAAAAAAGACAAGGTACAAATTAACTTGCCAAACCTACAGTAATTGCAGCAATGGCCATTTTAGCACAGAGTTCTATACAGCCCTGCAAACTGAAACCTTACTTGTTCTACGATGTAACTCATGGAAGAGAATCTGATAGGGGCGGATCTGTTTCATATCAGAGTATTCGTGAAGCACAATTTGCCTTGCAACTATATGAGCATCTTCTACGAGTCACTATGTTGGCAGGCATAAAGGGTGCTGATGGAATTATCACACTTTCAAGCTACAGCTGAAATGTTTGCACCGAGAGTTTGATGCTGTCCTCAGATCTGATGAAGGAAAAGGTTTATTTATCATTATGGTAGATGCCTTCAGAGCCAGGAGTGTGATGTAATCAGTATATTTTGTGTCCAAGCTTCAAATCATGGGGTTGGCCTTGTAGATGTTATTTTGCATGAATGTGGCAGCGGCACGAGCTCGCAAGCAGTGCATTGAAGCAATCTAGTGAATGGTCAGCCTTAATTGAGGATGCTAAGTCTAGGGACCGTTTTATGGTTATGGAGACTGTACCAAGAGATTGTTCTTGGTTATAAAGCCATCTTCTTTTGCTTTGTCTTAGACTAGGGCTGCTCCTAATATGAGAGCACCAAGGTTAGGAAGTCCAAATTAGAAGCAATCGGATGCATATGAGAGATGGTGGAGGTGTTTGGATGATTGTGAAGGATCAAGTTCAATTGCCAAAAATGGGGCCTACAGAAGTTCTAGGGCTGATCTTGGAGCGGTGTTGGGAGAATGATGGCAAGCATTTTAGACCACCCACCCTGGCTGTGAACTCCTACCTGTGCCAACATGAAGATGTTTGATGTTTGGGCGCCCAACGAGCTTGAAGAAAATGGATTTAGGCTTCGGTTGCTGTTGCAGGCCCCGTCCATCTTGTCATCGACTGCAGGAGCTTAATCAGGCACGATATTCTCTATACCATTAATTCTTATGCTGTTATTTAATTGAATCACTAAATAACTCTACTCTTCATATTAATGTCTCGTGTGATGGTATACTGTTTGGTTTCCACTTTCCTGGCTCGTTTGTATTTGTTTTGGCGTTAGAAATGATTGCGTTGGTTGAAGCCCTTATTTTGTTTTACGGGTTTTAATAAATATTATTTGGGTGAACTTTGTTCGTTAGACTAATAAAACAAAGAGGTGGGGGTCTGTAATGAACACCCCTAGTTCCTTATGTTGGTCTCACGATTTGAATGTTTCATCAAACATTGTTGTTGGACTCAACCTTACAGTTCCTATTTTGTTCTTATTCTTGTTTCGGTTCGAGATCTTTAGTTCGGGTTATGTCGAGTATTTGCGAATTAGGGATTGAGTCTGCAAGTGCATTGTGTATACGTGAATGATGCTTTTCTGTCTCTATTCTTTTCTTTTAGTTTCTAGTAACCCTTCCCGGTTGGCTTGGTGTGTGCTTAGCTTGATTGATTATCGATTTGAGCCAAGTTGATATTACTCTCAACTAGGTTAGTTGCTTTTGTTACTTGTTTGAATTGCTCAAAGAAATACTTTTATTCTTCGAGTGTCATGGTTGATCATCATAATTTGATATCAATTCATGTTCACCGTTTTGGAGATTGTTGTCTTTGGAATCACCTTCTCTCCTTGGTAATCATTGTATGTTTTGAGGAATGTAGCTGATCCTATGGAATGTCTTCTTTTGACGATACTCACATTTCTTTTGGATAGTTTAAAATGTCAGAGGAAATACTCTTTTTCGTACCTTGATTTTGTTTCACACACGTTGGAGGATACGAGATCTACTGGATCATTAGTGAGGAAGTTTTCAAATCTTAAAATTGGGATGTGGGTTTTATGCGTAAGAAATTACTCTACGTTTTGCTCCGTAAAGATGCTTAAATTTCATTCTCCTGTGACTCATAGGTTGGTGTGTTTGGAAACTCTTTGGTTGACTGGTTTTTGTGATGATCGTTGTGATACGACCTCCTTGCTGTCATTGTAGTAGAATGGTTATGTATTGACCAGAAAGGTTTAAGTCAACTTGTTGTTGACGACAGATCCTTTGGAAGCTATGTATCTTGTGTTGTGTTCTTGTGAATGATTGAGTAACCCTCCTGTAAGATTTATAATGGATATGTTTGGTCTTGTCAAGTTTGTCCTTTTTCTTAAGACATTCTCTTGATTAGAAGAAAGTCTAATAGAAGGATTGTTAGGATAGGATGTGACCCATGCGAGGTCATTTGTGCGTTTCATCCCTTTTCTTTCCATTTTTATTTATTCTGTACTGACATAAAATTAACTGTTATAGGCACATCATCTTAATATTAATAAGTCATGTTGGTTTAGATATTCTCATGTCGATTGATTGTTTGGGATCTTCCAGTGGCATAGTGAATCCTTGGCTTGGTGAACTAACTTAAACAAATAGGGATAGATCACGTTTGAAATTAATTCTCTTCCTGTAATTGTTTTTGTTTCGAAATGTTATCTTGTTAATGACGGTCATTATTGTGATATGGGTGAAATTCACTATGATGTTTATTAAGCTTGCTCTATGTGAAAATGATAATTGAATAGAGTTAGTGCCATCCCTCTTATTTAGACATTTTATGCTTTTGGACAGCTCTTTAATTGCTCTTGTTTAGACTCTTGAATTATTGTTTTCTTCTTTAACGGTACTTTTCTTCCTTGAAACAGTTAGATAACAACATAATGTCTTAATGTTATAGCTTTTATCGTGCTCGATTCTTGCGAACTGACGACATGTGCTAACAAATGTGCGGGAGGATTTCGAGTAGAAAGAAAGAGAGAGAGAGAGAGAGAGAGAGAGAGAGAGAGAGAGAGAGAGAGAGAGAGAGAGAGAGAGAGAGAGAGAGAGAGAGAGAGAGAGAGAGAGAGAAAGAAACACGTGTAGAAAGTGGATTCCGACCTTCTTAGGAAGCTGCTTTATTTACGAATGTTTTCTTTTACTTTACAACATTGGTATGGAAATTGTGGAGGCTATCTAGAAGGCATTGTGTTATAATTTTGTATTGTTCTCTTGTAGGTTGTTGTTATCGTTTGAAAGTCAATTTGAGAAATATTATTGTCAATAAGATTAAATGAACTTGTTTTGACATGCGTATCCTTTGTTGAATTTTCACTTTTCAGAATATGATTTATCCTTGAATTGTCAGCCTAATTATAATTATCTAAAACATGAATCAACTTGCATCACTTTGGTTACCTTTGGTCATGTGTCGTTTGGTAGAGGACTATGTTTGAACCTAGCAAAAAGAAAACAAGAGAAACAAATATACCTTGTGATCCCGCATAAACAAATCAACAATCTCTTATTGTGGTGAGTCCTTAGAATGGTCTTAAGGTGAAATCAATGATTAAATTCTTGGAAGATAACAAGATTATAATAAATAGAAGGAACTTGCCTAAAAAAAAAACTCTTCGATCTGTCTTACCCGTTGAAAATGTAAACAGTATACTTATTTCTATCTCTTCAACTGAAGCCCAAGTGAAACCTTTAATACTTGATTAGACTCTTGACCCCAATGAAATATTATCAACTAATAAGATCTTAACGATGAATCCAAGGGTTAGATAGTCACATACTTTGGAATAAAATAAAATAAAATAAAATTAACCCTTTGAAAAGGTAAAACATATATGTTCAAAAGCACAACGTCGAAAACAGATTGATAAAGTTAAGAGCCTTGAGAAATTAACTGCCTCCTCACAAATGAATAAGTTAATCAAGTAAATGAAGTAACCTCTTGCTATCCAATAATTGGTTTACACTGTATATTAACATTAACAGGGTAGGAGAAAATTCTTCAAAGGAGACATGAACTTCAGATTCTCCTATCATGATCTCTCTGGGAAAAGTAAAGAATGTAAAAGCACTTACAGCTAAAACATGATTCTAAAGAAACCTTATGTGGGAAAACCTTGTTGTAAAATTACATACTTTAGATGAACCATTGTGTCCTAAGTGTGTGCCTCATGTTTATCTGTAACCAATGTGGGTCCGTGTTGTGGAAAGCATGTGTTAGTTGATTATATTCCCTAAAGAACTTGTGTAGTGTCGTATTATCTTCAAGTAAGTTAAAAAAAAAAAAGAAAGTTAGCTTTGTATTTCTTTGTGTTGTCCTTGTGTTGGTATTTTTGGTGTGCTACACTCGATGTCGTCTCGGGAATGACTTAACTCCTTCATTGAAACTCGACTCCCTCACCCACATCAGTCCTCTCACTTCTTGCTCAACGGTCTAGCTCGGAGGCAATGAGCTCGGCCGCATACCTCCTGGATCGACACTAGATGGGATCTCTTGTTTTTATTGTCTCGAACTTCCTATGTGGCGGTTATATCTTGAAGCTTGACGGATTAGGTTTAAAACCCTAATATTTTTTATTTAATCATGATTATAGTTGTCATAATTGTTTTTGTTTGAATGTGCCATGTGGCATCACAATGACAACCACAGGTAATCATTGCATCTTGTGCCCACTTTATTCAACCATCATGTGACTTTGAAAATACTAAACATGTGAACCTATTCTTCCTCTATTTATTACAACAATTTTTCATTGTTAGTATTTGTATTATAGTTAAGGTTTGATTCCTTTGCCTCCCTTCCTTCAATTACAGTTAAGGTACATGCCTTCATAAACTCTACATATTTAAGATAAATGTTGATCCCTATTTGTTGCCTATGTCGTGACTCCTATCTTTGTATCATGCTAATTTTGATTTCCTTACAAATTTTTGATTTACATGCTTCTATATTCTTGTAAAATTTTGATTTCCTTAAAAAAATAATTTCACTCTAACAATTGATGTTATGTTTGCTAGAAAACTACTTCACTTTGTATAAAACTACTTTCTTGTATGTCCATGTCTAATAAGATTCTAAAAATATCCCTTTAGTGACACACAACACAACCACCAATCCTCAATATGTACCTTGATCTATAGTCAATTCGGCATGGCCACATACTTCTTTTCGTAACCTCCAATATGATATGTGCCACATCTAGTCTACCAAACATAACCCTCACATTGAAATGACATTGACATCCACATTTTTTTTTATGAAACCTCCTTATTCTTTCACTAGTAGGTGGTTTGTTCCTCTTGTCATCAGGGCCATAAGCACACCAATAGCTGAAACAAAAGGAAATACAAACTGATATTAGGTATGGAATATGAAAAACGTAGCACTAACATATGTGAACACTATTGCTAAGGTGTACCAAACATAAAGTTAATATAAACAAACTGCAAGTACATAATGGTAGCATGTGGTGCTTTGAATTCCACCGTATCCATGGATATCCTTTTCTATTTGCATATGAATGTCGTCTCAGTGCTATCGAGAAGGCCTTCCCTTTAATAAAGGCATCAATCAGTGCTAGAGGGATTACCGCACAAAGATCCATATGATCATTATCTTCGCCAATCGGTGTCCATTCAAGATCATCTTGTGAAAAATGAGATTTCCCATTTCCCACGTCTTGAACATCTAGGGAAATCAATTGTTTGTACTTTGTCTTTCGCGACATCCTAAAATAATGTAAATAAAAATGTATAAACAATAAGCATGGTATTGAACATATCAATATATGATGAAATATGACAAACAAAACATAAGTATTATGCTCTTAAGATATTTGTAAACAAACTTGCATGGAATGATATACAGACTATGTTTTTTTGTAAAAAAAACACTGTAATATGATACAAGTAATGAAAATTTTCTAAACATGTATTATGTGGTATACATAGGCTGTCATTTTGTGTGTATGTGATAAATGACACAAACACTATAATATGATACTAGTAGTGAGATTATGTGGTATACACAAACTTCCATTTTTGTGTGTATGTGACAAACGAGGCAAACATCGTAATATGATCTTGGTAGTATAAATATATGGTATACACAAGTTGTGATTTTGTGCATATATGACAAATGACGTAAACACCCTATTAGGATACTAGTAGTGAAATTCTATGGTATACACGGGTTGTCATTTTTGTGCGTATGTGACAAACGATGCAAACACCATAATAGAATACTAGTGGTGAAATTTTGTGGTATATATACCTTTGTCATTTTTGTGCATATGTGACAAACAGCGCAAACACCGCAATAGAATACTAGTAGTGAAATTATGTGGTATACACATGTTGTCATTTTTGTGCGTATATGAGAATAGGATACTCAGAGTGAAATTTTGTGGTATAAACATTGTATTTTTGGCGTATTTGAAAAACAATGGAAACACCGTAATATGATACTATGAGTGAAATTCCATGGTATACATAGTATCGTTTATGTGCATATGTGACAAGCGACACAAACACGATAATATGATACTAATAGTGAAATTATGTGGTATACAAGTGTCATTTTTGTGCATATGTGAAAAACGACACAAACATCGTAATAAGATATTATTAGTGAAATTCTATGGTATATACAGGCTGTCATTTTTGTGCGTATGTGACAAACAACGTAAACACCGTAATATGATACTAGTAGTAAAAATATGTGGTATACACAGGCTGTCATTTTTGTGTGTATGTGACAAATGATGCAAACACCTATTATGATACTAGTAGTGAAAATTTGTGGTATACACATACTATCATTTTTGTGCGTATTTGACAAACGACACAAACACCTTATTATGATACTAGGAGTGAAATTCTATGGTATACATAGGCTATCATTTTTGTGCATATGTGACAAACGACGCAAACATCGTAACATGATACTAGTAGTAAAATTCTGTGGTATACACATGCCATCATTTTTGTGCGTATGTGACAAGTGACACAAACATCGTAATACAATGCTAGAAATGAAATTATGTGGTATACACATGCTATCATTTTGTGCGTATGTGACAAATGATGTTGGAAAATATGATACTACTAGTAAACTTCTGTGGCATACACATGCCATCATTTTTGTGCGTATGTGACAAACAATGCAAACATCGTGTTGAGTTGTGGAGCTTAATTGCTTCACTAGAATGCTTTTATAGAATTGTTGGAATACATAGTAACTAATATCGGTTGAAGAACCGACGCCGATCACCTAGGGACCGATATCGGTTAGGCAAGGAGGAACCTGACATCGGTTAAGGCTAACCGACATTGGTTACCTGTGCGTGACTTCTATAATTAAGTTGCGGGAATTAGATCTATCTTTAGTTATAAAGTGAATCTAATGGTTTTAATTACATAGCTAAAGTGACCTAAGTTTGTAGATGCTTATATAAGCATAAAGCTAGGGTTAGAAGCTAGATTTGATGAGAATTGTAAAGAAGTTTCCTTTGTAGAGAAAAAAGAGAAACTTGTAGAGAAGAAAGTACAGGACATCCAAGAAGGTGTGGAAGATTACAAATATTCATTGTATTTCCTCTGTGATAATGTATATTGTCTATTTCTTGGTTGACATAGCCCACACTGAGTGAACCACGTTAAATCTTGTGTATTGTATCTTTTGGTTATTTCCATATTCATTGTTTGTATGTTTGATTATGATGAATATATCTATAAAATTGGTGTGCTAACCCTAACAATTGGTATTAGAGATTTTTGTTTGAGGGTTTTGTGTGTTACACGGATCTATACTCAGAGAGGGATTTTGATTGAGTGGGAGCAAAACAATGGGAGAAGATGGAAAATTCGAGTAAAGAAGTTTGATGGTCATGATTATCTATTATGGACGATGCATGTGGAGGATTATACGTATCGAGAAAGATCTATACTTATCGTTGGATGAGAAGGCAAGACCTACAAAGATGACTAATGAAGAATGAAAAATTATTGATAGAAAGACTCGAGATCTAAAAGATCGAGCACAGTAACATCTGTGGCTTGAATATTACCGAAACATGATCTATGGTAGATTTGATGAAATCTTTAGCAAATCTATATGAAAAACCTAGTGCTTCAAATAAAGTTTATTTGATGAAAAAATTGTTTAATTTAAAGATGCAAGAAGGTGGATCTGCATCAAGTCATTTGAATGATTTCTGGTCTATTGTAAATCAATTAAAATAAGTTAGTATTCCGTTTGAGGATGAAGTGAAAGAACTTTTATTATTATTCTCTTTGCTAGATAGTTGGGATAACTTGGTAATGGTTGTTAGTAATAAAATGTCTGCTACTAATGTTTTAAAGTTTGATAATGTAACTAGTATAATCTGAATGAAGAAATACACATGAAAAGTACAAGAGAATCATTATGCGGGAATGCTTTGAATGTAAAAGTAGGGGAAGGAAAAATGAGAGATCCAAGAGAAAAAATAATGGGAAATCAAAGTCTTGGAATGGTAGATATAAATCCAAAGAAAGAGGCATGATTCTCTGGAATTGTGAAAAGAAAGGCCATGCAAAGAAGGATTGTTGGTTCAAGGAAAACAAAGAGAATGTACCAGAGAAAGGTAAAGAAGCAAACATTGCTGCATCTGAGGTAATGCAAGATGCCCTTATTCTCTCATTGGATAATAAAATTGAATAATGGGTTTTAGATCTAGGAGCCTCTTTCCATGCAACCCCTAATAAGGGTTATTTCAGAAATTATGTCCAAGGTAATTTTGGGCATGTTTATTTAGGAGATGATGAACCATGCAATATTACTAGTAAAGGTGAAGTTCATCTAAAATTGTAGAATGGAAATACATGGGTATTGAGAGATGTGAGGCATGTTCAAGCCTCAAGGAAATCTAATTTTCTGTAGGAAAATTATGTGAAACCTGGCGGTTGCATGGTCACACTCACACGGCCCGAATCTTGGAAAGTTACCAAGGGATCTCTTGTTGTAGCAAGAGGAAAGAAGGTATGATCATTATATTTATCTACCGACATTGCGATTCCTTTTTGTTCTACCTACTTCAGATTCAGATACAAGCATGTGGTACAATCGGCTAGGCCATATGAGTGAAAAGGGAATGCAGATCTTAAAGGCAAAGGGTAAGTTATCAGATCTGAAATGTGTAGATCTTGATTTTGTGAGCATTGTATTTTTGAAAGCAAAAGAAAGTGAGATTTCTCAAAGTTGGGGCAACAAAGAAGAAACATAAATTGGAGCTTGTACACTCAAATGTGTGGGGACCAGCCCAGGTATCTTCTTATGGAGGATCCCAATACTATGTTACTTTCATTGATGATGCCACAAGAAAGATATGAGTTTATTACATTAAACGAAAATCGATGTTTTTGAAAATTTTAAAAGATGAAAAGCCCTTGTGGAAAATGAATCAAATTCAAAGTTAAAGTGCCTTAGATCTAACAATGGCGGTGAGTATTACAACAAAAATTTCAATGATTATTGTTTAGTGAATGGAATACGTAAAGAAATGACGGTTCTAGAACACCACAAGAGAATGGTGTTGCAGAGAGAATGAATATGACAATCATGGAATGTGCTAGAAGCATGAGGATACATGTTGGATTGCCCTTACAATTTTGGGTAGAAGCAGTAGACACGATGGTTTATTTAATTAACCGTGGACCTTCAAGTGCATTGGATGGTGGAATACCAGAAGAAGCTTGGACCGGAAAAGAGGTAGATCTTTCTTTTCTTAGAGTATTTGGCTTAGAAGCTTTTGTGCATGTTGATAAAGAAAAAATAGAAAGAAATTGGATGCTAAATCCAAAAGATGTACTTTCATTGGTTATGGCTCTAGTGATTTCAGATTTCAGTTTTGGGATTTAGAAGGTTCTAAGATAATTAGGAGTCGTGACATTGATTGGAATGAAAAGAGAATGTACATGGATCAAGTTTTGGTACCTAAAGGTGAACCAGTGGAGAAGTTATAGATGAAAATGAACTTTCGGATTTAAAATTAACACCTACGAGGTTTACAGAGAAACCGATGTTAGTTTACCCTGACCGACATCGGTCCCCACCCGGCATCGATTCTGAAAGTTCGGGCGGCGTCGATTGTTATCGAGCGAACCGACGCGTCGGATATAGGTGACCGACGTTGGTCACCGCTGTCGAAGTAGATACAAATATACAAGATGAGCAGAATGAGCCTCCAACACCCCAAATTTCAGTGAGAAGGATAGACCTCTGAAATATTTTCACCTTCCTTGTCTTATTTATTATTGACTAATAGTGGTGAACCAAAAAATTTGAAGAAACAATGCGAGGATAAATCCATAAGCGGTCGGAGCATGACATGGATGAGGAGATGGACTCCTTAGAACAAAACCATACATGAGATTTGGTTAAGTTACCAATAGGTAAAAGAACATTACATAACAAGCGGGTTTATAGGATTAAGGAAGAAGAGGGTGGACAAAAGAGATACACGGAAAGCCTTATTGTAAAAGGATTTACGAAAGCGGGTATTGAATTTGGCAAAAAAATCTCCTATTGTTAAGATGACTTCTATTCATACTTTGTATTAAATTTAGTTGCGGTAGAGGATTTGCATTTAGAGCAACTCGATGTCAAGAAAACATTTCTTCATGGTGATTTGGATGAAGAGATTTATATGCGGCATGCGCAGCTTGGGTATGAAGTCAAGGGTAAGGAGAAATTTGTGTGCAGATTGAAAAAGAGGCTATATGGGATCAAACAAGCTCCAAGGAAATGGTACATGATGTTTGATAGTTTCATGCATGAGAATGGTTATTTGAGATGTGAATCGACCATTGTGTTGATTTTAAGAATATTGGAAATGGGAGCTATATTATTTTGTTCTTTGTATATGGATGATATGCTTATTGTAGGATCTAGTATGCGGGACATTGGCAAGCATAAATAAAAACTAGCTCACAAATTTGCAATGAAGGATTTGGGAGCTGCAAAGAGAATCCTTGACATACAAATTCATAGAGACATAAAGAATAGGAAGTTATATTTGTCTCAAGAGCATTATATCAATAAGGTGTTGGAAAGGTTTAATTTACAAAATTCAAAACTTGTAAGTACACCTATGGCTAGACACTTCAAATTGAGCAAAGATCAGTGTCCTACATCACATGAGGAGGTTGAGTACATGGCACGAGTTCCGTATGCTTCAGCAGTTGGGAGCTTGATGTATGCTATGGTTTGTACCAGACCAGACATTGCACATGCAATGGGAGTTGTGAGTAGATTTATGGATAATCTAGGTAAAGAGAATTTGAAAGCAATCCAATGGCTTCTTAGGTATTTGAGAGGGACATCCAACATGCGTTATGTTGTGGAGGGTCAGATACTTCTTTACGTGGCTATGTGGATTTAGACACACGGTGATTTAGATGACAAGAGGAGTACCCTTTGGATATGTTTTCACGGTAGGTGGAACGACGATTATTTGGATTTCTAGATTAGAGAAAGTTGTGGCCTTGTGGCCTTGTCTACTACAGAGGATAAGTATGTTGCAGCTACAAAAGCTAGCAAGGAGATGATATGGATGAGAAGGTTCATGGAAGAGTTGGGAAAGGAGCAAGAGGATTGTAGATTGTATAATGATAGTCAAAGTGCAATCCATTTGGAAAAGAACTCAACGTTTCATTCTAGAACGAAACACATTCAATTGAAATATCACTTTATACGGCAGGTGTTTGAGGATGGACAATTGAAGTTGGAGAAAATTCATACAAAGGAGAACCCTGCGGATATGCTAAAGCCGTTGGCAAAGGAGAAGTTGGAGCTACACTCCACTTCTATTGGTCTTCGAGTTTGAGACTTAAAGAGGGAGAAACAGGCCAAGGAAAGGATCAGAGGAAGGAAGCATGACGGTACAATGCAACAATTTATCTCCAAGTGGGAGATTGTTGAGTTATGGAGCTTAATTGCTTCACTAGCATGCTTTTATAGGACTTGCTGGAATGCACAACAACCGACGCGTCGGTCACCTAGGGAATGGTATCAGTCAGGTAAGGAAGAACTGACATCGGTTAAGGCTAACCGACATCGGTTACCTGTGCATGACTTCTATACTTAAGTTACGGGAATTAGATCTATATTTAGTTATAAAGTGAATCTAATGGTTGTAATTGCATAGCTAAAGTTCCCTAAGTTTGTAGATGCTTATATAAGCATATTGCTAGGGTTAGAAGCTAGATTTGATGAGAATTGTAAAGAAGTTTCCTTTGTAGAGAAAACAAAGAAACTTCAGAGAGAAGAAAGTATAGGACATCCAAAAAGGTGTGGACAATTGCAAATCTTCATTGTAATTCCTCTATGATAATATATATTGACTATTTCTTGGTGGACGTAGCCTATCTTTAGGTGAAGGACGTTAAATCTTGTGTATTGTATCTTTTGGTTATTTCCGTATTCATTGTTTGTATGCTTGATTCTAATTAATATATCTATACAACCGGCGTGTTAACCCCAACACACCGTAATAAGATACTAGCAATGAAATTATGTGGTACACACATGTTATCATTTTTGTGTGTATGTGACAAATGATGTCAACATCGTAATAAGATATTAGTAGTGAACTTTTGTGGTATACACAAGCTATTATTTTTGTGCATATGTGACAAACAACACAAACAACGTAATAGGATATTGGTAGTGAAATTCTATGGTATACACAAAGCTGTCATTTTTGTGCGTATGTGACAAACGATGCAAACACCATAATATGATACTAGTAGTGAAATTTGAGGTATACACAAAGTTGTCATTTTTGTGCGTATGTGACAAACGACGCAAACACCGCAATAGGACACTAGTAGTGAAATTCTGCGGTATACACGAGGGTATCATTTTTGTGCACATGTGACAAATGACACAAACACCGTAATAAGATACCAGAGTGAAATTATGTGGTATACACATGTTGTCATTTTTGTGTGTATGTGACAAACAACACAAACACCGTAATATGATAATGGTAGTGAAATTTTGTGGTATACATAGATTGTCATTTTTGTGTGTATGTGACAAACAACAATGCAAACACCGTAATATGATACTAGTAGTGAAATTTTGTGGTATACACAAAGTTATTTTTTTGCGCGTATGTGAAAAGCAGACGAAACACCGTAATAGGATACTAGGAGTGAAATTTTGTGGTATACACATGTTGTCATTTTTGTGCGTATTTGACAAATGACACAAACAACCTATTAGGATACTAGCAATGAAATTTTGTGGTATACACATGCTGTCATTTTGTGCGTATTTGACAAATGACACAAACACCCTATTATGATACTAGGAGTGAAATTCTATGGTATACATAGGCTGTCATTTTTGTGCGTATGTAACAAATGACACAAACACCATAAATGGGATATTAGTAGTGAAATTTTTGTGGTATACACATGATGTCATTTTTGTGCGTATGTGACAAACGATGCAAACACCGTAATAGGATACTAGGAGTGAAATTATGTGGTATACACATGATGTCATTTTGTGCGTATGTGAGAAATGACACAAACATCCAATTACGATACTAGTAGTGAAATTCATGTGGTATACCCATGTTGTCATTTTTATGCATATTTTACAAATGACACAAACAACGTAATAATATACTCGATGTGAAATTATGTGGTATACACAAACTATCTTTTTGTGCGTATTTGACTATATATATACACTTACTCGGCATATGTACATCTACTATATGTAATCTTTATTCTATCATGGGGTAGAGATGTCATATGTCTATGTAAAATTGTGGTTTTCTTATCAGAAAATTTAAAGTGGAATTTGGATATGATAGATGCAGCTAAAAAAATGTACATTGCCTAACAATACTCCTAAAGAAATTTTGATTAATTTTTCTTACATAAGGATAAACATTCCAAGCTAGGTTCATAAGAACTTTTGAAGATCTTGAATGACATGTATAACTTCTCAAACTAATAGGTCTTTTACACTTTCTATTATTTCGGTTCATGCTAGGTTTAACAACAAGAGTGTGAGGGATGTAATTCTTGATTTGAAAATTTTAAAAATAGGCATATACATTTAGGAAACATGATTAAAAATTCAGAGGGATTATGATCATATTTTAGGAAGTTGGTCAAATATTTGGATACATCAATGCTTTGGATAATTGAATTGAAGGAATTTAACAAATATCTTTAGGTACAATTTTATTATCATTGTTCAGATTTAAAGCACTTTCTTCAACACTTAATGTAATATTTTGTAGACAAGAACTAAAATCAAAGAAGAATTTTGTAACCAGGTGTCCAATATATTTTGAAGTCTTCAAAATATTTCACTTTTGTTTTATTGTTCAACTATTCATAACTTAAATGGAATTAGTTGAGCCATTGTCCTACTTAAATGGAATTATTAGATTTCATTATAAAGAAGAAAGTAACATTTTATTGTGTTATTAGCTTTAAAATTTATAAGGAACCTTTCCCAAAAAAACATGAATTGTTATAGGATTTTTGAGTCATTTTTTAGATTTTAAAGTTTAGAGCTCCCCTATGGTAACCGTCATGGCTAAATAGCTTTCAATTTTAGGTCCACATTGAGACAAGCTCACAACAATAAACATTTGATAAAAAATGTGAATTTCTTCCATGGCACATGGTAGTTTATAGGATCATTACAACATTATCAACATTTATCTATGTAACGCCGGGAAAAAGAGACGCCACGCTTCATTGCTAGGCGACGATGATATACGCGCCATAAACAAACAACCAACTGAAAATGCGATAATATATATATATATATATATATATATATATATATATATTTGTATTCGTACACTGCCCTTGACGGACATCACAGGTTTCATACTTTACATTTGAGGTATTATAATTGTTTAACCCAAAAGGCATTTTATTAATTTAATCATAATTCATTTTGCAATTCAACCGAAACCATGTTTCGAGTTGTTTTCACATGGCTCCGAGAGTTTAGTTTATAAGCATATATCGCCATCGAGGTTAAATAGATGGTCGGTTCTTATTTTAAAGGTAACATGTTAAATATCTATATCTTGATCAAAGCGCCTATCCAGGAGTGTTAGGTTGCGAAGAACAAAAGGGATACAAACAAGGTCATACCATGGTGTGCGCAAGAACTACTTTCCGTCATGAGCAAGTGTGATTGCCAGGCATAATCTCTCTTATGTCGAGCCCGAAAAAAAAATAGAATCATAGTGAGGCCAACATCATGCTTCATCCACGTCGTCAAGGACACGTTTAATAAGCAAGCAGCCATACCAAGGATTTTCCACGTGGCCCATGTCACTACGTGGGAACACATAATACTATTAGCTATTCCGCCACCAAAATTTAAGTGTCTGTACATATTGTCTTATCCAAAATTAAGGGTTTTGCACACAGAATTTGTTATATAATGTGCATGCAATATGATGGCAAAGGGCTAGCTAAGTGCTGCCCATGAACGGACATTGGAAAAAAGGGTGTTGACCCCCTTGTTAACACTTTTCTTGCTTATTTCCAAAATAACTCCACTCACCCACTAACCAACAACTCGCACTCATGAAGATTTAGAAGATCACTTAAACAAGACTATATCCTTGGCATACGTTTGGAAATTTTATAAAAAATTAAATGCATAAGAGTCAAATAAGGGGGAAAAAAGCGTTTTAACCCATGTTTAAATCTTTTGGATTTGGGGCGGTGGTCCTCAACCACCAGCTGTCATAAACAACAACTCCCTGTCTGGCGTGCCGTGTATACCTACTGAGCCGCTCAATCTCAATAGATTTACAAATTTATTACTAACAGGACACTACAAATCGGCCTCTTGCTTTTTCCCATTGACTGGCGCGTCACAATCGGCATAAGGGAGGTGTAGAAGTTAATAGATGGAGGTACAGGCCGAAATAACAGGTGAAAACGTTGCACTGGCCGCATAGCTCTTCATTACAGTGAAACCTGCTATCCTCCTGCCCGGGGCCGCGTGGAAAGGACGGGCGACTAAAAGGAACGTGCTACAAGCAATGCTTCATGCATGAATATTGTCTGACTCGGCCCTGTCCGCGTGAGGAGGGGGAGAACAAAGGTCCTGGGCGTGTGTACTGGAGACAAGAAGAGAGGCGAACCGGTGAGCAGTCGGCCAAAGAAAAGGCACATTCGACTATGTTGTTATCTGTTTAGAATCGAATGCATCCCCAATTTCGGGTTTCTCCTTTGTAAGCATCGAACATACAACACTACCGATAGCAACGGAGCAGGCCTTTGATAATTGTTCGACATCTCTTGGACTTTTCCCAAAATGAACTCTACTGGTTTTGAAAATACACGTTGCAAGTTGTTCGAGATAAACAGATAATGAGTTAAATTCATAATATAGTTGTACATTTCGAAGAAAACTCTTTGTAAGCGTCACGCTGCCTCGAATAACATAGGGATAGATGTACTACAAATACTCAATTACGAATAAAGATTACTATAATGTACAACTACATATTAAAAAAACAATCAGAATGATTAGTCAAAAAAAAAATTCGAAAGTGAATAAAGATGTATGTGACTGAATTCTCTTATTCATTCGGTTGCAAATATGGGTACCTAACTACTCTTGGGAAACGACGAGAAAATGTAATTGTATTGACCTGTGCTACCTCCTAATCGGTGTTTCTGTACCTATTAGTTGTGGCACGTCGACTCATATAATTATGTGAAAACTTTTGTGCAGCTCAAAAGAGTCGTAAATATTATCTCATTAATGGTTAATTAGTGCAAACAAATGTATCTCTTTTTGGAAAGGAAAATAATAAGAATAAAAGATGATTAAGGCCAAAGTTTTAATATAGCCCACGCCCCAAAATGTACAAGGATGAGACATAGCAAGTTCACAAGTTGGGATATGCGATTAATTCACACTTCATACAGTGTATTTTGATCTCCTTTTACAATTTTGCAAATATATTTACAATGGTATCTTAAATGCAGAAACATAATGGAGCTAGAGCCCAGATGATTTCATGGTTATATTTGAAGGCTATTTAAAAACTTAAGTTCTTTCTCCAATAATACAAGAAAGGGAATTACACTAACATTCCACTTTTCAATACATCTTCTTTTAAACAACAAAATGAGATCTAACATACATATTCTTTTGTAATTTCTTTCCAACATTCCACAAGAATTCAACAACATTTCCAATGAATTTTTAGAGTAAGAAAACTAACATTTCAATACAACTTTCCTTCAATATTTTATTACAACACTTTCTATTTCATGTGGAAATAATTTTGCAATAATGGAAGCTAGAGAAAACAAGGCAATATTACATCTCTTTCTCCACTCAAGGTGGGTAATTACATGATGTTTTAACATTGTCAACAACAAGGTTCTTGTGCTCCCAAGTGTTCTTCATCCATGCTCCAAGTTCCAAGTAGTTCAAATCACAACCAAGATAGGGGGAGAGGCAACACTCTCTTCCCAACCAAAAATCAATGGAGAAGAGAAGCAATCTCCTCCATTGACCCCCGAGCCCCAAACACAACACAATGAAGGGTGGTCTCCAACTCAAGGCAACAATACTTGCTTCCACAATACAATTTCTTCACAACATTCAAGCTAAAATAGAAGAACAAAGAGACACACAAATAACACCAAACATTTCACAACAAGGCTTGCATCCAAGCCAACAAGAGAAGGAACTATGGGAATGTTTTCCTTATGCCTCCCAAATGAGATGAGATGCCCATCCAAAACCCTCCACAATAAAACACAAGCCCCTATGACTCTTATGCCTCCCTCAAGTACCCCTTTTTCCTCCCATACTCTTATGCCTCCCTCCTCTTATGGCTCCCTCAAAGACAAGGTAGAATGTAAACATTCCTACCCAAGATGGGCATCCCTCTCAAACTCCCTCCACAATATCCTAATCTACTCTTTTGCCTCCCTCATGAGTATTCCCATAGACCTCTCCTATACTACACAATAAGCATTCTATCCATTTTTCACAATACACAACAACAACATGCATTTTCTTCAATTTTAAGCTCAAAGCAATAACAAAAGAAAGCACAAAGAGAGAAGTTTTCCTACCTCTCCATTGGAGAAGCCTAAACCAAGAAGCTTTTTCCAAGCTCCCTCCAAAGCAATCCAAGCATGCAAGTCCAAGCTTTTTTTTTTTTTTCCCAAATCTCTCCTCTCCCAAAATAACAAAAGAACTTTTCAACAAAAACTCCAACCCCCTCCACAATAGAGGAAGTTTCAATAAATAGACAAAAGGAAGAGTGAGGGTGATGTGGCTCCTAGTTGGATGCCACATCACACATCCTCAAGACCACCTCCTTTTAGTCAACTCAAATCCCAAAACACCATAAATGGGTGGTTGGGTTGAATGACCACTCTCTTCCACATCCATCCCTTCCCATGTGCCTTAAGGCACAAATAAATGCAAAATGAAGAAAAAGTGCACTCCAAGTCATATTTCACTTCCCAAAACAATAAATAATCCTCTTTTGGGCTTCCCAACCCATAGATATGGTTGGTAAGGGGTTTTGGGAAGTGTGGGACAAGTTTAACTTGTCCCACAAGTCCCCCAAAATTGCCCTCAAACTCAAATTCGAGTTTTCAAGAGACTTGGAGTGGTCAACACTCAAAATAAGCATTCAATACAAGAGACAAACACATGGCTCAAGGAGCCAACCAACAAAATTTATTACACCCACTTGACTTCCCCCAAAGCTTAAAAACTAAAACAAGATATTAAATTAATCTAAACATACTTAGCAAAAGTAATAAAAGAAAGACATCACCAATGAAATCACCTACTAAAGTAAATAAAAACAATTAAATAAAACTCTTAACCCCATGGTCACATTAGAACATTTCCCCCTCATGAAAATTCTCTTAACACATACAAGAATAAAGGTAACACAACACAATTTACTAGTTGCCTTGACGACCAAATGTTGTAACCACCCGACATTCTGTTGTGTTTGGTCCCAATCCCCCTCATGGTTGTGATCAATTTCCTGCAAAATCTAACAATACCTTCTGGCCTCGTGACCATATTAGTGACGTCGAAATAATAAAACACATGCACGTATACATAACAATTTACACCATTGAACAACCTAATTAAACCAATGCTAGAATCAATTAATTCACCAATTGTTTAATTTTCTAACATTTCGATTATAACAATCCATCACTTTGCACTAAGATCACAACATCAAAAATCATCTAGAAATACCCATAATTTATGTCTAATACATCCGTACAGTAGTAACAGTTAGAACATCGAATACTGATTTAGGAATCAAGCATATAAATTTACTGCAATAGTCACATCATGTCGCAAGTATAACATGTATGTACTGTCTATCCAATAAGTAAAATGAGTGTATCAATTTCCATCTAGAAATGTTTAATTTTTATTACGATATCAAGGTCTAGGGATCCAATAAAGAGTGACCAGATCCTAAACAATACAACAATAGTAATGACATAAAGTCAAGGTAATAATAATAATCAAAACACCATATAAATCTTGGTGTCCACACCTCTTAATTTTCATGCTAACTAGAAAACAACAGTCATGTTTACGATTGTAATCAATTTAGAAAAGATGCTCATGGTTCATTTAGTATCGAAGGGAAGTGGGCATTACAATCTACATAATCAAGTTTATCTATCTCCATAGACCTCATATGATGCTAAAAAAAACTCAGGAATAATATAAATCATATCAACATATGCACTTATTCATTTCATTCTTGAATAAATACTCTGAATAAACACCTTTCCAGTGCACAACTCCTCTCCCTCCCAATTCTCACACCTTGATTGGCCGCAGTGACCTTGCTTTGGAGAATGGACCGCAGAATGGAGCTTCACATAATTTTTTCTAGTGTTTTGGAGCTTAAGCTTTTTAGTGATTAATCGATGGTGACTCGGGAGTTGCATAAGGCAACAAAAACCAATGCAATGCATCTTAAATGCTTGCCACCTTTTGTCGTCCTTTCCTCTGCCTTTCTCGCCTTGGGATCTGTTTGGGAATTGACATGTCTTGGCGGGCGAGTCACCGACGCATCTTTGTGCCGACTAGATGCCACGGAAGCGAAACGGGTCCCACACATAAACATTGCATATATGGCATCTTGTATGACATCTTATAATCCTTGATACCTCATGCAAGTTAAGTAATGAGTACTCTCGAGTTTATTAGAACGCCTAGGAGGCCAAAGCCCAAATCGAAACACAAGGGATCAAACCTCAACCATTTTTTAAAAACCGTATTCACTGAAATGGGTGAAAAATCTAGTGGAATGAATTGACGCCTACCATATATATAATTTGCATGACAGTTCACTTTTTCCTCCGTGACTGCATTTTTGAACATGGTTCAGGGGTTCAAAGGAAAACCGCATCGGGCATAAGAACCCTACTGTATCCTACAACCTGAAAATCAGTCCATTTGGTGAACTAGATTCTAGCTTTATTTTCGCGTTGTACCCGTCCATTTTGTACGTTTCCATCGCTACAAAGGCCCCTCGTTTTCTCGCAGACGAAAGTTTCAGGATTTTATGCAAGGCAGTATGGAGGGTATCAAGGCGGAGGATGTTGATCAGTCCCCTCACGGTAATGATGAAGAAAATGAAAAAGACATTGTAGAAAACCCTCATGAGGATAAAAATAAAGGCACCTCAAAAGAGTCGATTTGTACGTTGGCGTGGCAGTCTTTGTAGCAGTAGGCTATATTGACTCTCTTCAAATTCTTGTTGCATTCCCCTCATTCTTTTCTTGTGCTGTGGTAGGGTTTCTGTAAATATCATACCTTGACTTCCTTTTTAGGGAATTTATACGTGAATGGATTTTTGTTTTCTTTGTCTAATGAAATTATGTTGTAATGTGATAAATTCAGGCATTAGATCTGTAGGTTTTCTAATGTGTGTTTTCTTGATGTCATGTTCAGTGCCAGATTCCAGAACAACTGTTTGACAAAAAGCTTGAACTTAGTCTTCTTCTGTCATGGTCTAAGGCAATAGTGTTGTAGGTTGTTTCGAAGTGCTTGTCTTTGGTGAACATGCTTGTAGGAAGATAGGACCTGACAATCAAACTTTTTGTAGCGTTTGAAGATTCCTTGAATGCCATTGAAGAGACTTAAAAACTCTATTTTGTAACAAGACTGTTCATTGCTTTTAGTTGAGCTGTTCACATGTTTATAATTCTTTGAGGTATTATGAATTTAAAACATCCATTCCTATCTCCATTACTGCCGAGTGTTTTGTTCCATAAGGCAAGTGATAGCGGGTGTGCATAATAGGAGGAGAAGAGAAAATTAATTAAATTACACTCTTCTTGACACGATCATTTCCTAAAAATAATTTTGGTTTTCAAGCTCAAAGTAAAATGAAGGCAAACCTATTGTAGCTAATTTTTGATTAAGTTACTAAAGATTTTGATAATTCTTGGCTCCAACAGTCCTCATAATGTAGTATGGATTCACTCATTTACAGAATCAAAACTACTAAGATTCTGGGCATCCATATTAGTAGAATAGATAAAGAGCATGTTTTCCATCAAATTCATGATTGAATTTAGTTATCCCTCTACATATATGGTACCAAGGTGCAGTATTTTCATATGCTTGACAATTGTATAAGCTGCCCAGATAGTAATAAAGGTTGTACCTTTTCTCATTGCTAAGGGCTCCATGTTCTTCTAGCAAGAGGTTTGACAAAACAATCAAATATCCCAGTACATCTGTAATGATCAGGATATATTTTCATTGATAAAACCTACTATAATCTCCTTCCTTTATAATAGGTTGGGAAATTTAAAGGCTTCATGGGAAGAACCATGCTTTGTGTATATCATTGACTACTTTCTTGAGAATACACAAAGCAATTGCAAAAATAAAATTAAAAATCTGTTACTATTTCTTGAGTGAATCAAAACAAAATTAATTCCTATCCGATCAAAAAGAACAAAGTTACTATTTTAATACACATTCTTTCCTCTCTGAATATATAACCTCAGCATGAAAAGTAAGTCAAATATCTTGTCAATTACTGTTGCAAAACCATTAACCTGGGTAGAAGACCAGTTATATGATCAGTATGCAGTAATCTCATATAAGGTAACTCATATGTACTCCTGCCAAGCTAGCTACCTCATATTTACTCTTACTAAGCTAACTCTTATCTACTCCTGCCTAATCCTTGAATCCTGAATTTGGGACCGGTACTCTGATTACGCTCTCACAGTACAAATGATAGCTGTTTGCAGCAAATTCAGGGCAAGTGGAGTAGAGCATGGCAGTGATAATTCAAGCAAACCCACTTATTCTATCTCAGTACTAAGCACCACAACTTTTATATGCCTAAAAGATATAATAATGCAAATGCATTCTGATTTAATAGCCAACCAGCCACGATGTATGCTTTGTTTAAAAGAGATCAGCAACACTGTATATGAAATATATTAAATATTCATTAAAACGTAACCGCCAGGTTTCAGCAATCAAAATGGAAATGGAATCAAGACGATTATAGATTGGAGCTGATTGCCCACGCTGCAGGGATTCTCCGTTGAAATTATAAGGTATCTCCATGGTTGTTGGAAACTTGGAACTGATGACATCTCCCACGGGAAATGTGTTCAGGAGGTGGGTGGGTACTCTGTTTCAATGCTATCTAGGATGACTCCCCCTCCTAAACAAAATCAGCCAATTTGTCATTAATTCTTTGCTTTCAGAATTCCTGGGAATTGCTTTGAGAATCCCAGTCCCAATTAATGCTAATGAAGATACAAGCTAGTTATTTTTGACAAAACAAATTGACTAAGATCACTTATTGATTATTACTAATTTTCCTTTGGAATTGTAAATTGGGGGTTAGAACAGGGGATTAAAGTTTGGAGTTTCTTTTCGACCAATATTTCATAAATTCATGCAGGTTTGTTTATTGTTTTCCTTGTTGATTTACCTTTAGGCACATGTAAGTTTGGGGTGAGTGCTAATCCTTGTTTGAGGAGTGTTAATCTTGTTGGGGTAAGTTGCAGATTGCAGTTTTGGCAGGGGATTAAAGGTGGGTTTTTATTTGTTCTTTAACTTACAAGGTGTTTTGAAGTGAGGTGTTTATTTCATTCTTTAACTCCAAAGTCGGATGGATGCATGCTCACTTTTGCCTTTCTACGATGCAAGTATGTTATACCTGCTTTTGTGTTTGCTTTTATTTATACCTCTTTTGGGATTTCTTTGTGCCGGTTTAATATTGCAGTTCATTCAGATATTATGTAAGATCCAATGCCTCTTTGATTCCCAATGCTAGATAAGTTGGTTTCTTTTTAGTAATATTTGTCTTGAATTGGCAATGATGCCCCGGTATTTTATGGAATGCTTGGTATGTCTCATGGAATTTTTATCTCGAGGCTTCGAATGGGTTGGTTAGGGTAGGCTTTTTTCAGAATTTTAATCATATAATTTCTTAATTTCTGCCTTTTTCTATCTTGTCCTTAGTAAATTTGTGATTGAGTGCAAAGGTTCATCTTATCCTTGGTGTTCTATTAGTGTGGAAGAGTAATAAAAGTAATATTTCTTCTTGTACAGGGTCTAGTAGGAAAAATCCTAGTAGGATCCTTGTCAATGATTTAGATTTGTTGGTTTGTTCAAGTATGTTACTATTTGAAAGTTAAATGGAAATTTAAACTAATGTTATGGCTTGTATATTCTTATGTTCCCGAGAGTAACATTTGTATCATTGACATGGCTTGTATTTGATACCAGTTTCACATTGTTTGGTACTTCGTAACATCTTCCCTATTGGCATCTCCATTGCACCATTTGGTTGTGGTTGTGTGTGTATATATATGAGGGTTAAATTTTGAGCATAAAAATAAAATTTTCACCTATCAACTGTGATGGTCATATTTTAGAAATGGCTATTCTTTAACATAAACATCTCTAAACATCCTGCAAAATCCAGCTTTACCCATAACTGTGTCATAAAATTTTCCTTGTGATTTTGGTGATGCGAGAGCACACGACTAGTGAGGAAATTTTAACCCTTTTACCTCGAATGCAGCAGAAGTGATGGTGACTTTCTTTGCATGTATGGCACACATTTTGTGTCTTCAAAAAGACTTCGTTGTGTCCACAGGGCTACCCCACTGAAAACTTTGGTAGTGCAGGTCGGTGTTGAAATCTAGAGCAAAAGCCGAGCTTTCTGATCGAATCTCACTACTCCTGTAGTATTAGCTGATCTCATGCAGGATAATAGTGCGGAGGTCAAGTGGAAGCCAAAACAATGGGTTTTCTTCACTCTACCCTTAGAAGGGGCGCTCTTTTTGGAGTCTCATTGCCAATCGTTTATAGAAGCCTACCATTTTCTGCAGACCACATTGAAATGAAAACACTTGATAAATTTACTAAATATATTTTCATTTATAACTGCTATATGAGGAATCCTTGAAACTAGGGCTACCGACATTCAAGAGCCTAGTTTGAATTCATATTGTCATTTGTAAGATTGATGTTCCTCCATAGTATAAGTGATCATGCTATTCTTTTCAAACTTCTAACTATTTCATGATAAGATTGAGTAAAATTTTGTTCAAAACATATTAAGGCAAAATGTTCGGTAGCAGAAATTAAATTTGTAATTATAAAGGTGTAAAAATGCCCGATAAATAGTTAAAAAATATGCAGACGGTAAAGAACTGGTATTCTTGCAGTAATACATCATTTCAAACAATATTAATGCTATCAATATCCATGGTACTAGTACTGTTTGCGCCATTTTTGTCGTGGTCCATGAGCCTGAGTAGAGTGCTCGGGATCTGAGGTGTGTGAAGCTCAATCTTTCCTTCCAGCATCAGGAGAACTTGGGCCATACTTGGCCTAACATTCTCGTCATCTTGAATGCATAACATGCTGACCAGAGCAGCTCTTCTCGCCTCTTCGACATCCATGTTTTCTGCAACCTTTTCGTCCACAATACCCAACACATTTCCCTTGTGAATTTGAGAAGCAGCCCATGTGGGAAAGTAGTACCTTGATTCCTGCACGAACAAGTCCAAATTTCTTCGGCCTGATATTATTTCCAGCAGTGTCATGCCGAAACTGTATACATCCGCCTTGGGAGTGATGGGAAGGCCGGATATCCACTCCGGAGCCAAATACCCTCTTGTTCCTCTCGTAGTAGTGAGCACACGGCTGAAATTTCTACCAACTAGCTTTGCCAGCCCAAAATCAGCCAATTTTGGAGAGAAATCGCCATCGAGGAGAATGTTTTCAGGCTTGATGTCGCAATGGATGATGCGATCCCTGCATTCTTCGTGCAGATAAACTAGTCCTCTTGCAGTGCCTAAAGCGATCTGAAATCGGGTATTCCAATCCAAGACTGTTGTCAAAAATTCCCCAGGGTAATTGTTGATAACATGCTTGATTCTCAAGTCCCGGGAAAATTGATTGATTCAGGGCCAAAACTCATGTTCTTTAGAGTCCCCTGTCGAGAGGAAAAGAGCAAGCTCGAGAAAAGGTGAAAAGGCTGCAAAAACAATCTTGGGCGGGAAAATCATGAAAATGGCTAAGTCCTAGTCCTAGGGACAGTCGGGACATTTGGGACAAAAGTACGCGGCGGACGCGGTTGGCCGAAATGACTTAAGGCAGCCGGAGCAAATGGGACAGTTGGGACGAAAGCAGGCGAATCGGCCGAATCGGCCGAATGAGCACAAGCATCCAAAAGCAAATGGGACAGTTGGGGCGAAAAGGTGTGAACCGGCCGGATTGGCGAAATGAGCACAAGCAGCCGGAAGCAAATGGGACATATGGGACAAAAGTACCGAACCGCCGGATCAGCCGAAATGAGCACAAAGAGTCCAAAAGCAAATGGGACAGTTGGGATGAAAAGCGCGAACCGGCCGAATCGCCAAAATGAGCACAAGCAGGTCAAAAGCCTATGGGACATCTCGGGACAAAAAGACGCGAAGGCGCGAAGGAGCCGGAAGGCTCGAGAACCAATCGAATCGTGACACGTGTCACGGGAAAGAGTCCAAAAGTCAAAGGGCAAAGTTTCAAGCACCTGCCCGAGCCAATCGGAAGGCGACACGTGTCCCAGTGGTGGGGCGCGGACGGAAGGTGGAAAATGTTCCAAGATCACAAAAAGTCAAAGTTTTCAAAGAAAACCCGTGGGTGAGTAGAGGAGAGAGAATCACGCAACCGGTCGAGAACCTACCACGTGTCATCCGGTGGCGAGCGCGGGAAGAAATTTAAAAATCCGTTTTGGTCTGTTTCGTGCCCTAAAACTTCAGACCTCCATAACTTTCGATCCAGACCTCGGATTTGCACGTTCTTTATATCAACGGAAAGCTGTTGAAATTCTCTACATGATTCCGGGGTCAATCTTGCATTTTGGTTTAGTTTGGAGAGAGAAAATCAAGAAACGGCTCTGACACGTGATAAAGCAGAAGTGACGCTTCAACAACCAGCTTTAATGCAGCAGACAGCCCGCCGTTTTGCCAGGATCCGCCGCTTCTACCATAATGAGATGATTTAAAATACGACCTAGAAGTGGTTGGGGCAGATTGGACTTTCCTCTCTTTTCCCTTCCTCATTCTTTCTATAAATTGTAAGGAGTGGCAAAATATAACAAGTTGTTCATCTTTTCTGCTCTGCCCTCCCTTCTTTTCTTCTCTAGGGTTGAAAATGGAGTTCGAGCCTCCTCCCTTGCTCTGTAATGGCGTTTTTGCCTCTTATTAATGGAATGATGTTCTGTGCAAACTTCTGGAGCAACAAAACGTGTTTTGTGATGCATCTGTCCATCCTTGCTCGTTTTTGCTTGTTCTCTTCTTGCCTCTCTTCATTGCAGGTATCTGTGCATGTTCGAATGTTCATTGCAGGTTTGGAGCTGTGTTCATGGAGTTTTGGGACATTTTCTGTGTGAAATCTATCCTTGGGTTTGTGATGCATCTGTCCATCCTTCCCATTGCTCACCTCTCTTTGTCCCATGGCAGTTTTGTCAGAGGTTCAACATTCTCTGCTCTGGTGTATCACCGTTTGAGTGTAGGCTTTTGCTATTTTTCCCTCTCTCTCTCTCTCTCTCTCTGTCTCCTTGGCATGGTTAGATTAGGATTAGATTAGCTTGCACTCGCACTTTGGAATAGCTTGTGGCGGGTAGTTTAGGAGCAGAACCGGCCTTTCTCGGAGATTCCTCTCTCGGTTTCACAAGTCCCACGCTGGAGAGAGGTTTCCATGTTGTTCAATCACACTTTGGATGTCCGAGTGATCAACCTAGAAGCCTGATCTGCATCCAGGGGTGCTGTGATTTTGCACCAATAGTTTTGGCACGCCCGGTGGGACATCACAGAAGTTAGAGTTTCATCTTTCAGAGGTGTCTCATTATCAAATAGAAAATCTTAAGCCACCGTGCGACCATCAACAGTTTTGGCACGCCCGGTGGGACATCACAGAAGTTAGAGTTTCATCTTTCAGAGGTGTCTCATTATCAAATAGAAAATCTTAAGCCACCGTGCGACCATCAACAGTTTTGGCACGCCCGGTGGGACCTTAGAGGTCGTCCACTTTATCTTTTGCAGGTTGGTGTGTTCCTGTGAAGATTTCAGCCTTTGGAGGCATATTAAAAACACATCTCGCGACTCCATCCGATTAGAACCCATTTCTCTCGAGCTTGCAGACCCGTTTCCATCCATTTTCATTCATCCTTCTTTCCACCCCTTTCATTCTTTTCCATTCCATGAAGTTGTGCAATCATGACTTCATTTCCATCATGGAACTCACATTTACAACAACAGCAGTATTTTCCACCTCCAACACGTTTTACAAATCCTCCAGATCAGCATGCATACTCATATGAACAGCAGTGCCAAAGTCAGTTTGGCAATGGAGCTTTCCAAGAGCAAGAGTGTGCATACAATGAAGACCATCAGATCCAAGATGCTGGTCTGTTGGAGAAAATCCAAAAGATGGAGGTGGGGATGGTGCAGTCCAGGGCTCAAGCACAAATGAAAGCTTTTGGAATCGGTTATGGAGCACCCTGTCCATGGGTGGGACCTTTTCCAAGGCATTACAGCCCTCAGGAGAAGCTTGACTTCATGATTGCAACGCTGCCTTTGCTTGCAAAGTGGATTGAAGAAATAGAGGTGTATGAGAGAAGTATTCAGCAACCTTGTCAATGGGTAAGCACATCATCTCATGCCTTTTCTTTTCCTCTTTCCCAATCTGTTTCATTTCAGCAGTGTCAAGTTTCAAACCCTCCATCTGCTGTCCCAAATGTTGAATCCATGTCTCCACCTCTCAGTCTTCCATCTCATCTCAATTCTTCTTTCCTTTTCCCTTCCAAACAGTCATTCCCTCCACAAGAGCTAACAGAAATACCCCCTCCTCCAAAGAAACAAGAGGTTTCACCTTGCCTCCACCACCACAAAAAATGTAAAATCGGTTGAGTTTCAACCCATTCCTCCTCTTGCATTCCCAATTTCATGTGGGGAAGAAGAAATTGAAAAATCAGTCATCAAGGACAGCAAGAAGAGGAGCCCAACAGAAAAGAAATGACAGACGACTTGAAGGTTTGGGCTGCCAAGTTTGGGATGACAAAGATCCCCTTGATGGTTAAGCCTACAGAAGAGGCTAGGGTTGGAGAACAGGTGGTGGTTAGGACTGATTTTGTTGCAGCAGAAGAAGAAGATCTTGCAGTCCCAACTTGTCCTCTAGAGCAGCAAATTGAAGAGTTTGACTTGACAAACTTCATGCTGGAGGAGGAGTTTTATCAAGAGCAAGATTCTCTTCAAGTAGTAGAGGAAGGAGAAGCTGCTCCAAATCCAAAAGAAGAGGAGCACAATCTAGCTGTGGAGGAGAAAAGTGCAGATCCAAAGGGTTTGAGCACAAAGCAGGTTACAGGAGAACCTTCAGTTCTTCTTTCTACTTCACCTCTCTCAAGTTCCAGTGCTGAAGAGGAGTTTGATCTCTCAAACTCAATATTGGAGAGTGAAGGAAACCATGGTGGTCAAGTTGCAGATCAAGAGGACACCATGGAGGAAGTTGAACACGAACAACGGGACAACAATGAGGCAGTTTACCTGTCAGATTTGGAGGACTGTTTTGATGGAGAAGAGCCGGTTGAGTTTTCACCATTCTCTCTTTCATCATCCACATTCCAAACACCAGAGTCTGCTGTCATGGAGGAGAGCTTTCATTTGCAGCAGCCTGCATCTTATAGCAGCCCTTTGGAATCAAAATTGGAAGATTCTAATCTTCCATGTTCTTCATTGGAGGAAGAGAAAGGACAGAAGGATTCCACCATTTCTTCCACGTCATCCATCTCGGAGGGTCTGCAAGAGAACTCCATTTTTGGAGTGGGAAATAAGAGCTATGGGCATATCAAATGGATCAGACCTTGCCCAATCAGGTATTTGGCTTCATTGGAGCCAAAGGAGAAGCCACAACCGGTCATGCTCACTTCTGGGCATGAGGATGAGCTACAAAGTACCAAGGATCAGCTGCCATACCTCTTCAATCCAAATGCAGAGAAACTAAAAGAGGTATTGGATTTGTTTTCAGTTGATACCTTGATGATTTGGATAGAAGACCAGCTTCTTGTTGATTTTCCATCCATCCAAACAGCCATGATCAGTGCCAAATCAATTGCATGGCTGCCAATTTTGAAGAAAGGAAGCTATTTCTCACAATCAGTTGCGGGGTTTGTTTAGCTTGCCTTTGCTTCCGGTTAGAATAGATTAGGTAGGTTTGCTTTCACGGAAGAAGTGCTTGTGCACACTCGCATGTTCCATTTGGAGCATGTATGATTTTCGGCCAGTACATAGTTTTTGTTGTGCTGGTTTTGCTCTTGCACGCTTCTTTTCGGTGGTTTTGGTGAGAACAACTCCATGTTCTTCGGTGGTATTCAAGTGGCTCGGAGGGGAGATTTTCAAAGTTCGGATCAGGTTTCGAGTCTACTACTTATGACTCCATGCCCAATGGATTGCTTCAGCTACCGATCATTCATCTAGCAGCAAATGACCCCACCGAGTCGTTAAATCTGTTGTCAAAAATTCCCCCTGGTAATTGTTGATAACATGCTTCGATTCTCAAGTCCTGTGAAAATTGATTGATTGGGGCCAAAAATCATGTTCTTTAGAGTCCCCTATCTCGAGAGGAAAAGAGCAAGCTCGAGAAAGGTGAAAAGGCTGCAAAAACAATCTTGGGCCAGGAAAAATCACGAAAAATGGCTAAGTCCTAGTCCTGGGGAATCGAGACATTTGGGACAAAAGTACGCGGCGGACGCGGTTCGCCAAAATGACTTAAGGCAGCCAGGAGCAAATGGGACAGTTGGGACGAAAGCGCTGAAGCCGGCCGAATCGGCCGAAATGAGCACAAAGCAGGTCCAAAAGCAAATGGGACAGTTGGGACGAAAAAGCGCGAACCGCGGACGGCCGAAATGAGCACAAGCAGCCCGGAAGCAAATGGGACATATGGGACAAAAGTACCCGAACCGGCCGGATCGGCCGAAATGAGCACAAAGAGTCCAAAAGCAAATGGGACATTTGGGACGAAAAGGCGTGAACCGGCCGAATCGGCCGAAATGAGCACAAACAGGTCCAAAAGCCTATGGGACATCCGGGACAAAAAGACGAAAAGGTGCGAAGGAGCGGCGAGGCCCGAGAACCAATCGAATCGTGACACGTGTCACGGGAAAGAGTCCAAAAGTCAAAGGGTGCGAAGCACCGCCCGAGCCAATCGGACCAGACGACACGTGTCCCAAGTGGCGGGGCGCGGACGGAAGGTGGAAAATGTTCCAAGATCACAAAAAGTCAAAGTTTTCAAAGAAAACCCGCGGGTGAGTAAAGGAGAGAGAATCACGTGACTAATCGTGAACCTGCCATGTGTCATCCAGTGGCGAAGAGCGGGAAGAAATTTAAAAATCCGTTTTGGTCCTGCATTTGCGTGCCCTAAAACTTCGAGACCTCCATAACTTTCGATCCGACCTCGGATTTGCACGTTCTTTATATCAACGGAAAGTTGTTGAAATTTTCTACATGATTCCGGGGTCAATCTTGCATTTTGGTTCATTTTGGAGAGAGAAAATCAAGAAACGGATCTGACGCGTGATACAATGGCCAGGTGACGCTTCAACAACCGGCTTTAATGCGGCAGATGACCGCCGTTTTGCTGGATCCGCCGCTTCTACCATAATGAGATGATTTAAAATACAACCTAGAAGTGGTTGGGGTAGATTGGAATTTCCTCTCTTTTCCTTCCTCATTCTTTCTATAAATTGTAAGGAGTGGCAAAATATAACAAGTTGTTCATCTTCTTTTCGCTCTCGCCTCCCTTCTTTCTTCTCTAGGGTTCAAAATGGAGTTCGAGCCTCCTCCCTTGCTCTGTAATGGCATTTTTGCCTCTTATTAATGGATGATGTTCTCAGGCAAACTTTGGAGCAACAAAACGTGTTTTGTGATGCATTTGTCCATCCTTGCCGTTTTTGCTTGTTGTCTTCTTGCTCTCTTCATTGCAGGTATTTCAGTGCATGTTCAAATGTTCATTGCAGTTGGAGTGTGTTCATGGAGTTTTGGGACATTTTCTCGTGGTGAAATCTATCCTTGGGCCCGTGATGCATCCGTCCATCCTTCCCATCACTCACCTCTTTGTCCCATGGCAGTTTTGACAGAGGTTCAACATTCTCCTTCTCTCGGTGTATCACCGTTTTAGTGTAGGCTTTTGCTGTTTTTCCCTTCTCTCTCTCTCTCTGTCTCCTTGGCATGGTTAGATTAGGAATAGATTAGCTTGCCTGCACTGGAATAGCTTGTGGCAGGTAGTTTAGGAGCAGGAACTAGCCTTCTCTCGGAGATTCCTCTCTCGGTTTCACAAGTCCCACGCTTGGAGAGAGGTTTCCTTGTTGTGCAATCACACTTTGGATGCCCGAGTGATCAACCTAGAAGCCCGATCTCGCATCCTGTGGGTGCTTTGTGATTTTGCACTGTGATTTTGGCATGCGGTGGGACATCACGAGAAGTTAGAGTTTCATCTTTCGAGGTGTCTCATTATCAAATAGAAAATCTTAAGCCACCGTGCGACCATCACGATTTTGCACACTGGTGGGACCTTAGAGGTCATCCACTTTATCTTTTGCAGGTTGGTGTGTTCCGTGAAGATTTCAGCCTTTGGAGGCATATTAAAAACACATATGGCGACTCCATCCGATCAAGAACCCATTTCTCGAAGCCAGAGATCCGCTTTCCATCCATTTTCATTCATCCTTCTTTCCACCCCTTTCATTCTTTTCCATTCCATGAAGTTGTGCAATCATGACTTCATTTCCATCATGGAACTCACATTTACAACAAAAGAGTATTTTCCACCTCCAACACGTTTTACAAATCCTCCGAGATCACCATGCATACTCATATGAACAGCAAGTGCAAAGTCGGTTTGGCAATGGAGCTTTCCAAGAGCAAGAGTGTGCATACAATGAAGACCATCAGATCCAAGATGCTGGTCTCTGTTGGAGAAAATCCAAAAGATGGAGGTGGGGATGGTGCGATCAGAAGGCTCAAGCACAAATGAAAGCTTTTGGAATCGGTTATGGAGCACCTGTCCATGGGTGGGACCTTTTCCAAGGCATTCACCCTCGGGAGAAGCTTGACTTCATGATTGCAACGCGCTTGCCTTTGCTTGCAAAGTGGATTGAAGAAATAGAGGTGTATGAGAGAAGTATTCAGCAACCTTGTCAATGGGTAAGCACATCATCTCATACCTTTTCTTTTCCTCTTTCCCAATCTGTATCATTTCAGCAGTGTCAAGTTTCAAACCCTCCATCTCGCTGTCCCAAATGTTGATCCCATGTTTCCACCTCTCAGTCTTCCATCTCATCTCAATTCTTCTTTCCTTTTCCCTTCCAAACAGTCATTCCCTCCACAAGAGCTAACAAAAATACCCCCTCCTCCAAAGAAACAAGAGGTTTCACTGCCTCCACCACCACAAAAAAATGTAAAATCGGTTGAGTTTCAACCCATTCCTCCTCTTGCATTCCCAATTTCATGTGGGGAAGAAGAAATTGAAAAAATTAGTCATCAAGGACAGCAAGAAGAGGAGCCCAACAGAAAAGAAATGACAGACGACTTGAAGGTTTGGGCTGCCAAGTTTGGGATGACAAAGATCCCCTTGATGGTTAAGCCTACAGAAGAGGCTAGGGTTGGAGAACAGGTGGTGGTTAGGACTAATTTTGTTGTAGCGAAGAAGAAGAAGATCTTGCAGTCCCAACTTGTCCTCTAGAGCAGCAAATTGAAGAGTTTGACTTGACAAACTTCATCTTTGGAGGAGGAGTTTTATCAATAGCAAGATTCTCTTCAAGTAGTAGAGGAAGGAGAAGCTGCTCCAAATCCAAAAGAAGAGGAGCACAATCTAGCTGTGGAGGAGAAAAGTGCAGATCCAAAGGGTTTGAGCACAAAAGCAAAGTTACAGGAGAACCTTTAGTTCTTCTTTCTACTTCACCTCTCTCAAGTTCAAGTCTTTCAAGAGGAGTTTGATCTCTCAAACTCAATATTGGAGAGTGAAGGAAACCATGGTGGTCAAGTTGCAGATCAAGAGGACACCATGGAGGAAGTTGAACACGAACAGCGGGACAGCAATGAGGCCGTTTACATCAGATTTGGAGGACTGTTTTGATGGAGAAGAGCTGGTTGAGTTTTCACCATTCTCTCTTTCATCATCCACATTCCAAACACCTAGAGTCTGCTGTCATGGAGGAGAGCTTTCATTTGCAGCAGCCTGCATCTTATAGCAGCCCTTTGGAATCAAAATTGGAAGATTTTAATCTTCCATGTTCTTCATTGGAGGAAGAGAAAGGACAGAAGGATTCCACCATTTCTTCCACGTCATCCATCTCGGAGGGTCTGCAAGAGAACTCCATTTTTGGAGTTGGAAATCAGAGCTATGGGCATATCAAACGGATCAGACCTTGCCCAATCAGGTATTTGGCTTCATTGGAGCCAAAGGAGAAGCCACAACCGGTCATGCTCACTTCTGGGCATGAGGATGAGCTACAAAGTACCAAGGATCAGCTGCCATACCTCTTCAATCCAAATGCAGAGCAACTAAAAGAGGTATTGGATTTGTTTTCAGTTGATACCTTGATGATTTGGATAGAAGACCAGCTTCTTGTTGATTTTCCATCCATCCAAATAGCCATGATCAGTGCCAAATCAATTGCATGGCTGCCAATTTTGAAGAAAGGAAGCTATTTCTCACAACGATTCTAGTAGGTTTGTTTAGCTTGCCTTTGCTTCAGTTAGAATAGAGTAGGTAGGTTTGCTTTCAGTAGAAGAAGTGCTTGTGCACACTCTGCATGTTCCATTTGGAGCATGTATGATTTTCAGATTCTGTACATAGTTTTGTTGTGCTGGTTTTGCTCTTGAGCTTCTTTTCGAGTGGTTTTGGTGAGAACAACTCCATGTTGGTGGTATTCAAGTGGCTCGAGGGGAGATTTTCAAAGTTCGAGATCAGTTTTCGAGAGCTACTACTTATGACTCCATGCCCAATGGATTGCTTGAACTCACGATCATTCATCTAGCAGCAGTGATGACCCCACCGAAGTCGCCTAAAACTATTGTCAAAAATTCCCCCATGGTAATTGTTGATAACATGCTTCGATTCTCAAGTCCCAGGAAAATTGATTGATTTAGGGCCAAAAATCATGTTGTTCTAGAGTCCCCTGTCTCGAGAGGAAAAGAGCAAGCTCGAGAAAAGGTGAAAAGGCTGCAAAAACAATCTTGGGCAGGAAAATCACGAAAAATGGCTAAGTCCTAGTCCTGGGACAATCGAGACATTTGGGACAAAAGTACGCGGCGGACGCTTGTTCGGCCAAAATGACTTAAGGCAGCCCGGAGCAAATGGGACAGTTGGGGACGAAAAAGCGCGAAGCCGAATCGGCCGAGAAATGAGCACAAACAGTCCAAAAGCAAATGGGACAGTTGGGACGAAAAAGCAGCGAACCGCCGGATCGGCAGAAATGAGCACAAGCAGCCGGAAGCAAATGGGACATATGGGACAAAAGTACTGAACCGCCGAGATCGCCGAAATGAGCACAAAGAGTCCAAAAGCAAATGGGACAGATTGGGACGAAAAGGCGTGAATCGGCCGAATCGGCCGAAATGAGCACAAGCAGTCCAAAAGCCTATGGGACATCCAAGGGACAAAAAGACGCGAAAGGTGCGAAGGAGCCGGCAGCCGAGAACAATCGAATCGTGACACGTGTCACGAGGGAAAGAGTCCAAAAGTCAAAGGGCGAAGTTTCAAGCATTGGCCCGAGCCAATCAAGACGACACGTGTCCCAAGTGGCGGGGCGCGGACGGAAGGTGGAAAATGTTCCAAGATCACAAAAGTCAAAGTTTTCAAAGAAAACCCGCGGGTGAGTAGAGGAGAGAGAATCACGCGACCAGTCGAGAACATGCCACGTGTCATCCAGGTGGCGGAAGCGCGGAAGAAATTTAAAAATCCGTTTTGGTCCTGCTTCGTGCCCTAAAACTTCGAGACTCCATAACTTTCGATCCGCACTCGGATTTGCACGTTCTTTATATCAACGGAAAGCTGTTGAAATTCTCTACATGATTCCGAGGGTCAATCTTGCATTTTGGTTCAGTTTAGAGAGAGAAAATCAAGAAACGGCGGCTCGACGCGTGATATGCCAGTGCGACGCTCAACAACCGGCCTTTAATGTAATGCACAGGATACCCCGTTGTTTTTGCCAGGATCCGCCGCTTCTACCATAATGAGATGATTTAAAATACAACCTAGAAGTGGTTGGGGTAGATTGGACTTTCTCTCTTTTCCCTTCCTCATTCTTTCTATAAATTGTAAGGAGTGGCAAAATATAACAAGTTGTTCATCTTTTCGCTCTCGCCCTCCCTTCTTTTCTTCTCTAGGGTTGAAAATGGAGTTCGAGCCTCCTCCCTTGCTCTGTAATGGCATTTTTGCCTCTTATTAATGGAATGATGTTCTGTGTAAACTTCTAGGAGCAACAAAACGTGTTTTGTGATGCATCTGTCCATCCTTGCCCATTTTTGCTTGTTCTCTTCTTGCCTCTCTTCATTGCAGGTATCTGTGCATGTTCGAATGTTCATTGCAGGTTTGGAGCTGTGTTCATGGAGTTTTGGGACATTTTCTGTGTGAAATCTATCCTTGGGCCTGTGATGCATCTGTCCATCCTTCCCATCGCTCACCTCTCTTTGTCCCATGGCAGTTTTGATAGAGGTTCAACATTCTCCTTCTCTGGTGTATCACCGTTTTAGTGTAGGCTTTTGCTGTTTTTCCCTTCTCTCTCTCTCTCTGTCTCCTTGGCATGGTTAGATTAGGATTAGATTAGCTTGCCTGCACTGGAATAGCTTGTGGCAGGTAGTTTAGGAGCAGGAACCAGCCTTCTCTGGAGATTCCTCTCTCGGTTTCACAAGTCCCACGCTTGGAGAGAGGTTTCCATGTTGTGCAATCACACTGGATGCCTGAGTGATCAACCTAGAAGCCTGATCTGCATCCAGGGGTGCTGTGATTTTGCACCAACAGTACCTTCTTTTCGCGTTTTTGGAGTTACCGCTGGATAAGAAGGAATTAAGAGAGCCATTGGGCATGTACTCGTAAACCAGTAACCTTCTAGATCCCTCTGCACAAAATCCTACAAGCTTGACCAAATTCACATGCTGGATGTTTCCCACAGTGCTGATTTCTGCACGGAATTGCTTTTCACCATGTCGTGTACCCTCTAATTTTTTAACGGCCACAAGCGTTCCATCTGGTAGAGTTCCCTTGAACACTGAGCCGAATGCTCCGCTCCCCAACTTGTTCCTGAAATTCTTGGTTGCAATCTGCAACTCTTTGAAGGTGAATGTTGTTAGAAATGTGGTCATGGAGTCCTCCCTGTGTTTCTTATGCAATATCAAACTCCTCCGCCGACTATATGCTGCCACACCAGCCATAGCAGCAACACCAGCACAGGCCCCACATAAAATGCCAACAATGCCATATTTACTGATCTTGGCCTTTGATGACCGAGATAGATGGGAAGCAGGCAACCTAATGAAGAGGGACTGGAAATCCGATGAATCCAGTATGGTTAACAAATCACCGAGCCAAAAGCTACAGCTAAAAGTATTTTGAGCGCTACCTCTAATACCAACGGCTGTGCAGTCGCAGTTTTTCAGACATGCAGCCTGACATGCCTGCGGAGTTTCATATTTGACAAATGGAAGCGAAAATTCAGCGACAAAGGAAATGCCTCTAACTTCACTGAAACCGTCGGTGGTGCCATTTGTAGCGGAGCATTGTAATGGTCTGCGCAAAACACAACCGCTCGACCACTCTCCCATAGCCCAGGCGCGATTGTCTTTGGGCCTGAATCCTTCCAAGCAGCTGCACTTTTGAGTATCATTCGGAGTATACCTTCCATAAGCGCCGCAGAAACCATACAGGTCACATGGTTCTCTAGATTCAGACCATAGCTTGTACCATTCATTTCCATCAATCGAAGTATATAATCCAACTCCTTGTAACATGTCCACTACAAAGCGTGAGAGTACATTCGGGCTTGCAGGCGTGACTGTATAAGTGATATACGATCCAGGGTTAGATTTGTCTGTGCTGAATTTATAGATATATTTGTTGGCCATTTTAGGAATCTGATCACTGGAAAGCTGTGAACCGCTTTTCCAGTACCCATTATAATAATTACCCCACTGCAGCGAGAGTCCCAAGTCCTCGTCAGAGGGGAAGATGGAGTAATCCAGCTGAACAGAGAAAAGTCCAGGAGCTGGATCTAAATGATTCTTCCAACAGACAAACTTTTGGTCGTCCCTGAATTTCATTCCGGGCAACCAGGTATCTGCGGGATGGTCGAAGCTCTGCCAAACAGTCTCATGAGATGTGTCCTCTGCGCCCAACATTACGAAATTACCAGAGTCTAATACCATGGCCAGTGACGCCTTCTTCGTACCTTTGGCCGACCAAACAGATGCTCCGTCTGCATCAAACACTCCGAGATGGCCCTCTCTCGACAGCTCTAATACGGCAGGTATTTTTCTGAGAGGGTCTGCCTGTTTGCCACCCAAACGATCGTCTTGGGAGAGAATTGGGCATACCAGATGCCAAGATACCAGTTATTCGTTCCATTGGGAGAGAAAAATCCCAATTCAAATGTGCCGATCATCTTGGGAGACCCTAAGAGGGTATCCTGGGCATACCAGATTCCCATGATACCAGTTATTCGTTCCATTGGGAGAGAAAAATCCCAATTCAAATGTATTGATATGTGTATAAATCAAATTTTGATTTTTTAAAAATACCCTTTTGTAGATTGATATGTCTTCATTTTACGAATTTCGTTTCGAATTATAATAACTATTCCATCCCTGTTTTCTAAGACATTTTTCCAACTATATTAAAAATACACATTAAAAATATTAACCCTACCAATTGCAACTTTATCACCCAATGACTGTTATAAAAAAACTATATTAATGTTCAATTTTTCATCATTTCTAAGTAATATAAAAACTAATAATAAATAACATAGTTTGAATTAAATCAGTGGTTATCCATTTAATGTCAAATATGGAGCACATTTCACCAAAAAATGGTTGCCGCCACTTTGCATTTACGCCACCTACTCGATGACTGCCAGTTGTTCTGGCCTGACAAGCATTTGATGGTAGCCGACGTCTCCATTAATTCCCAACTGCGCATTCATTTTCCCTCATAAACCATTCAGAGCTTGCAAGGGAATGTGGAGGTTTTTTTAATTTTTTTGTGGGTGGGCGTCTCTTGGCAGGCTGAGCTCTGGAGCATGTTGTGTTATGCAAACACTTGTCAGAACTTGCAAATATTTACTTTAGCTTAAATGATAGAACTTAAAGAGGCTTTGGCATAGAATCATGCAAGAAATATTTCCTGCAGTAAATGCTTCTAAAACGTAAATTTCATTTTGCATAGATTTAATTTTATGTATGAATGAATGCTTTATACACTAATTAAATATCAATATTTCATTTGATGCGTGCTAGTTAAACCATATGGATTTCATTTTATTAGTAAATGTAATGAAAATAGATTTAAAGTTATGTTCCAGCTGATCATTTATTTACTAGTTGCTCATGTCTACATTTTAATGTGTAACAGGCCATTTCTCAAATCAAAAGCGGCTAATTTTTTGCGGGAGAGTTTGGGTTTGACAGGTGAATTGTGTTTTTGAACACAATAATAATCATGGGGAATTTTTTTTTGCCCTTATTGTAGGCCTACACTCTAAATATGAGTTTAAAAGATTCATGGATTGGCATCCTCTTAATTTCATTTGCAGGGATATGGATGGTTCAATGTTCTTTGCCACAACTCTGGTGAGGATTCTTCCCTCACTAAGGCGATGATAGAAACATTTTAGTATGCTTTTTGTGCTCTGTTTAGATCCATTCTTATCAACTGTATTGCTTCTTTTTATTGAAAAGAGAAAGATAGTCGACACTATTAAACATAGTTGTTATTCCACCCATATGAAATATAATTATTTTTAATTGCATCTTTGAAATAGTTGTAGATACATATTTCGTAAGTTATATATGGCGAGTACAAAAATTGAAAATAGCCATGGCCTTACAACAGAAGCAACAAATATACTTGGCCCAAAAAATTATCCAAATATATATCTGGTATTCAATAATCGAAGAGCCCTTAAAGCTGCCAAAAAAATATTAAACTATTTATGCCCCATGCTGCCAAAAACCAGGAAATGGCGGTGGTGAATCTGTAACTATACTTGAAGTTGTGTTGCTGCATGTTGGTTGTGTTGTCTCATTGTTGACTTCGTGCACAGGTGTAGTTGAGAATGCAGGTGTAGTTGAGAATGCATTGGAACATGAGGGGCCACTTACCCCAAGCTGAACATTATGCATTGACAGCAACTGGGGACAATGCATGGCAAATAATTCCCTCAATAATGGGTGTTCTTCAGGCAAAGGATTTTGTGGAGTACTTACTCTTCTTTTCCTTCCCAACTCTTTTCTCGCCTTCTCAAACTCTTTCTCCTTTTTTTCCTGATCTCTTTGGATCCTTTCTTGCTCCTTCTTCATCTCCTTTTCTTGCCTTTGCATCAGCTTATGGTGCTCTTTTTCTTGCCTTCTAATTTCCTTTTCAATCTTTTGTTGTTCCTTTTGTTCCCTTCCTGCAATTCTGTCTTCCTTCTTCTCTTGCATTTGTATTCTTTTTCTTTGCTTCAAGTCTTCAATTTCTTTCTTTCTTTTCTCCTTTCCATGAGTAGCTCCATATATTGATCAGTAGTGATGAGCTGAGATTCCCTACTCAGTCTTATTCCATCATTACAATTTGATCTTGATGACTCCTTCACCCTTTCCATTGGAAGTTTCAAAAATTTAGAAATGGAACTTTGTCCTCTATTTTCCTCAAAAGTTTGATTGCAGTTTTCTGCTCTAATCTCTGATTCCTCCAACTCTTCTACACCAATTTGTTCATCATCAATAGTGTTGACAAAGTAGTGTACCACATCTGACTCATGAAGTAGTAATGGTTGTGAGGGAATAGATAGAGTTTCTTCTTCAGTGTTGATGTTCAAATTGACACCAAGATTAAGCGCAGCTTCTTTCATCCAATCAGGACAACTAACCTGGGTAGGCAGCGTTGCTGACTCATCAAAATGACTTTGTCCATCCTGATTTATTGCTTGTTGGTGAGCATATTCATTTTCATTTTGTTCAATTTGTTCAGCATCACATTCTTTACTTTCCTGTGTGTTGAGTACAATCTCAACATCATCATTGCATTGCTCACTGTTGGGCACCTCTAAATTATCTCTACCTAGCCTTAGCATGTTTTCCGCTGCATGTGATTCATCTTGAATTGATGTGTCAAAAGTTCTGCTAGGTGCCATGTCCTCATCCAAGGCATTTGGATTAAGAGGCCATATACCTGTCCTCTTGAAACCTGCTTTAATATTTTCAGGTGAAAGAGCCTTTTGAAAAGCCCTACTCCCCAATGTAGCTAATTCTGACCTGTTGACATCTATTCCATGTTTTTCAAATAACCACTTGCGTCTCTCCTCTTTGAAGTAACTTTTGAATGGAGCAAAGACACTAACATCTAACGGCTGTAATTTGTGAGAAGTATGTGCAGGTAATGTAAGTAAATCTATCCCCAAACTCCTTGCTTCTTGAATTGTTCCTAGAGCCACATGAGAACCGTGACCATCAAAAATCAATAAATGTTTGTTGCTTGGAGACACCCCACCAGGTACACATGTTGCAAAATGATGCAACCATTTCATGAATAACTCCTTTGTCATCCATGCATGTGGTTGTGCTGCCATGCAAGCACCAGGCTCACAACCTGCTATATAATTTTGCAATTGCCTCTTACCTTTGAAAAGATAGAAACCAGGGATGCTTTGTCCAACAACATTCACACAACATAAAATGGTAATCCATTCTCTACTTTTTGGGATTATGTATGGGACACTTCTACTTCCCCTTCTAGCAAGCACTCTCATACCACAATTTCTTCCTGCCTGTAAGCCAGTTTCATCACAATTCCATATTTTTCTTGGCCCATAAAGGTTAGCCTTATAAACAGAGGACAAATTTAGATAGAAAGAATTAACAATAGCTGGTCTAAGACTTACTGCTCTGTCTCTATCAAGGCCTTCTGTTGTCCTCAATCTTAAATCTGGGTGTCTTCTTTTAAAACCAGCCCACCATGAGTTTCCAGGGGTACCATCTGTGAATGGGGTGGACCTAGATTCACATATTTGTGCCACATATGCTTTAAGTTGTGATATTTCTAACCCATGACCCATATCAGCCATTTCATGACACCACTGCACCAATTCAAGCTCTTCCTCTTTCGTGAGAATTGTTGGGGGGCCTAGCGTTTTCTTGGTGGTTATACCCAATAACCAGGAAGTAAGTGTGCTAGTAGGTATACCCCACTTTTTTGCAGCACCATGTGTTGAGGAACCATATTCTTCAACTTCTTTGATGGCATTATTCATGCTAGTCTCATCCCAATCTCCACGTATTTTGATTTTTTTTGTTGATGTACCACCTGTGACTTGGACAGGTGCAGGTTGCAGTTCTGGACCATTGTTGGCATTCCCATCTTCTTCTTGTTCACTTGGTGGAATTAAAACTCCCCTAATTTTGGCACACGAAGGGTGAACTCTCTTAAGTGATCGTTTTTTCTTCATGTTAGAAATTAATACCTGCAAAAAAATGAAAAGAAAATGTTACTATGAAACTTGAAGTAATATGAAAAGAAAATGTTTGTTCTTATCAATAAGCTATAATAAAGAAAAAACAAGCAATGAAAAATATTTACGATATGCTTAACTACTAGCAACATGATATTCATTATCTAGTTTAGTTTCATATACATGCATAAAATAAAAAAGATCAGCTGTATATGTATATTTTCTGTGTATATGAAACTTAGACTGAGCTTTTATTCTCTGTTTGTATATGTTTATATATGAAATATATATATATATATATATATATATATATATATATATATATACATATATATATATAACTCTGCTTTAGAGTTTTTTTGCGATTCTGAGGAATTAGAAAATGTAAATCCTCAAAACTTATTTTGTGCACATGTGTATATGAAACTAAACTAGATAATGATAATTATCTTGCTGAAAGTTACTATTAAAAATCAGATTGATGTGTGTATATCTGTCTGAGAGGGGAGTACAGAGATAATTTATATACATACAGAGTTTTTATTTTTTAATTTAGTTTCATATACAAACAGAAAAATGAGTTCAGTATATACAGTTTCATATACAAATAAGAAATAAGCAGAAATAGTTTGATATGAATCCAAAATACTGGAAGAAAAAAAAATATTTCAGTTTTCTAAAAACTTACCAGAACAAAGAGCTGCTGACAATGTTGGAAGAGAAAAATAAATCAGTTTTCTACAAACTTACCAGAACAAAGAGTTGCTCACAATATTGATTCGATGGTGAAGATAGCTGGAAAAAAGTGTGAAATGTAATTGTTGGACCATGAAATGAATTTATAGAAAGTTACAAAGACTTATTGGTGCTTGATCCATGTGCTTGTTTGTGATTGGTTGAAATTGGAAGTGTGGATTGAGATTCATGAGATGTTCAATCTAATGGCTACGATTGATTTTTCAGCTGCATATATTTATTGAATTTCACCTTTTCATAAATGCATAGGTAATATTTCTAGAGCCTTACAGTTTGTATTTTTTTTCAGGTTATTCATTAATGCTTGTAGATGGGATGGAAAGTGGAGGGAAAGTGGACTATATTGTTTGAAAATATTTAATTTAATAGTGTATTGGACTTGAGTTTTGTCCTATAGTGATAGTAAAATCCTTTAATTATGTGAATGAAAGTGTATTTGCTCATAAATGGCATGACCTTTTTAAATTTGAATGTAGGTTTAAACTTACAAAAATGTTGGTGGTAATGAAAAATATGTACACTTTTATTTTAATCTGTAAACTGAATTTATTGATTTATACACATTTTAGATATATACATTTCTTAATGCTTACATCATTTAGTGTCTATTTTATATCAAATGTGTTCTTAGAGTAATAAAATGTACCCCTAACATTGTTTAATATTTAATTGCAAAAAAATGGTCATTTTATGTTTAGTTATTAGATTTTATTTATGCAACCTTTGGTATTTGAATATTCCAAAACTAAATGTAAATTGAAAATGTCATGACCCTTTAGAAAGGCAGAAACTATGTTAAATTTGATGGTCTTTTAGGCGTTTGTTTTAAGTGATAAAAATCACATGAGTTTTGGCGTTTTCGAGGGGCATTTGGACGTTTTTGTTTTTTTGGGCATAGAGCACAAAGGCACGCTTGAATTCACACAAAGGCACGCTCACCATGGCAGGAATGGATTACCCACTCGACGACAAGTATCACTATTTTTTGTGGTTGGGGGTACCGGTGATTTCTTGATGGCCAGAGGAATTGGAACTATTTCTACGGACTTTGTGGATTTTGGAACAGAACAAAATGTGGGGAAGGTGTTATCGTATTATTCCTAGGCGAATTCTTTGAGCAGATCATGTTCTATGTCAAGAAAGGTCAAGAAGCTTCCGAGTTTAACATTTCTTGGATTCGTTTGTGTTATATGCTTCTGGGCGGTCTCTAGTTCGATTCCCACCGAGCCCTGGTATTTCCGTTGAAGAGGGTTTTCTCTCGCCTTGGCAAGGAAGTGGACGGTAAAGAGGGTTATACTCATGGCATCTCCAACCTCGCGGTTGTTTGTAATTAAGGTGTTAGTGTTAGTTTTGCTTGCAGTTGGCCATGCTCAACAATTTACAACACTTTCCACTATGAAAGTGATCTCTGTGGGTTTCGTCGATATTTCTCTATTGTTAATGTAAATAGTTTTTTTTTTAATAATTTTTTTAATTACGTGTTTCTGTAAATGAATGTTAAGACCTGTCCTTCCTATTTTTTTCCGTTAGGGTATTTGTGTTCGAATGTTTTTTATACCTCTTGGGAAAGTCTGGGTTAGGATGGATTTGTGCCAGTTTGATGCAGCGTCCAACAGATATAAATCTCAAAGGAAACGTATCCTATTCCAGCACACCTTCCTCCTTAATCCCAAAAGGTTTTAAAAAAGAACATAGCATGTGAAAAACCAGCCAGCAACAGAACCTATCCACCTTCCCAAAGCCCCTTATCTTTTGGCTGTCTACTTTTATAATTTTTATGTTCTAAACTTTTTTTAAAAGGATAGATTTCTTATAAATTTATGATATAATGGCTGAAGCTGCATGTCATTTGCTTAGATGTGGGGCGTGTTAATCTAATCAAAACAAAAAAATGATTTCATCCCATCAAATAACTAGAATCAAGTATATAAAATTCCCCACACTGCTTGCTTAGACAAGTTTTTACTATATAGGACCTATTACACTATTGCCAATTTTTTAACATAACGATGAAAGCATTACTTCAAGCCAACAAACACCCCTTCTCCATCTCTAAAAGGTAAACTTATTAAAAAAATCTGAAGCACCAAAGAAAACATTTGGTACCCATTAAATTCTTCTTCCAATAATGGTGTCAACTTGTGTCTCTCTGATCATCTGACAGTGACAAAGAACCAGATGGTGGAACAACCTATGTTGTTTCCTTGCAAGATCTTCAATACTCTTTTCCAGATCATCAATTCGCACCCCCATATTATCAAGTGAAACATGGTCAAGATAAACACGGATATAAAATCTTCATATTGGAAAAGTAACAGAAGTAAAAGGAAAGATGCGACAATGATACCAAAGATCCAAAGAAAAAGAAAGGTAAAGACAAAGCATTTGCAAAGCCAACTTTTCCTAGAGATATCATAAAACTGAGAAAGTAAAACAAAATGAAATTTGTAGACCTTCACAACTTTACAAACATCCCATCTTATATATACGTGTATAGAGAAAGGAATGCAACTGAGGAAAAATGATATTTTTTTGGGTGATGGATTCAGACATGGTCTGGAACCTTGATTGCTGCAAAAGAAGTTAACAGAAATAAGTCTATTTTCACAATTTCCTGGTCATAGAAACAAATTATTGCAGCAGACCTTACCACCGATAATCCTTTATCATTAATTTATTGAAATCTTACCTGACTTGCAACACACAATCTAAATTCATATAGAAGACATGTTTCTTCTTTATGTTGACACATCAATACTTATAATATTGGCAAATACGAATTTACATTAGATAACTAGCAAGTGCATACCTAGAAGACCTTATCACTTGTAATATGTTCTTATTACTTTATCCTTATCTTACCTGCCATACAACATACAATCCACATTCATAAAGAAGGGAGCACATTTCTTTTTTATGTTGATACATCATTACTTACGATATCGGCAAACATGAATTTGCGTCATATAACTAGTATGTCTATTTTGAAACAAAATAATAGCAACACCAAAAGGAAGCGATAAACTTCAAGGATGCAGAACCTTACCATTTGCTCAAGAAGATTTTTAACCTGACAATAACAAGAAATAAAAACTTTCAAAAATAGATCAAGCAAAATTACCAATCTCGGGGCATTAATAGTAAGCTTTGTAAACTACATGTACATTGTACAATTAGCAAAGAAGAAACAGACATTCAGACCAAATGCCAATTGTAGCATAACAACTATAAAAAGAACAACCATTAAATTACCAGATGGTTAACAGTTAACAGTTAACACTTAACAAATATACATTTGAGCTGGAAATACTAAGGAAAATTATTCATTCAGGGGACAAAAAAGTAGAATGCCCTATCATCCCGTCATGTACCTTGCATGTTATTCTTAGCATTAATCTTAAATAGCTATAAACCAATGGTTTACATACAAAATGGCTTACAGTTTTCCCATCACTTGGAATGTTCAAAATTTTGCTAAAATGTTGGATAGACGGTCTAATAGTCACAATTTGGACTTAATAAGCAGCAAACGTGCAACTGCAATCCTTTCTTAGCAAATATAGCATTCTTGAGGAATGATTTTGTGTAAAAGAGACCACAAAAGAAAGAGACCTTCTTGCTGCAGTAACATTTGAAAATTCTAACATAGCATAATTCAGTTGATTGTCTTGTCAAGTTCTTGAAATTTTCACAGGCATACATTTTTATACATCTAGCTGAGACAAATAGGTTATATCCTTTTATATTTCTGTGTTTTATGTCTAACTTCGAGACCCCTCCTTAGGCAATTGAATCTTTTGAATTAAAGGGATCCAGAAGTTAGACCCAGAGCGTCGGAAGTAAAAGATAATTGTCATATAATTGTCGTGTTTATAATTCAAGCTAAAAATTCATTAAATTCCATAGACATGTTAGAACTTTAATCCCTCCGAGAAAATAAGAAGAGAACAAGCAGAACCAACTAAGAGCATTCAAGAGAAATATTAAACATTGCAAAAATTAATCCGTTAAAATTTGCACCTATCCAATTATTCCAAGACCATAGACAGAATGTGGAGGTACAATTTGGTACTTTAAATCTAGATTTTAAACCTAGCTCAAAGGGTCAAATTCAACAATCATTTTCTTCATGCTACCTCACCATGTAAATTGTCAACAAACAAATTACATGATACATGTAGCACATGACATGGTTATTTCTTCTGATATAGATCCTGGCAGACACTTCAAAATTTGTAGTAAAATTAATTTTTAAAGTAATTTATAGAATTGTTAGAAATGTAAAATACTATACTTAGGCTCATACTCGCTCCCTTGACAGATGTTTACAAATGCCTGTTAATGAGAGGATGCTTAAAATAAAATGGATTCCTCATTCGTTTATGCAAATTAAATCTGCTTCACTTATTGGATGCTCTGCATCTGACTACTGTTATTCTTGGCACAATGTTTAAAGTTTAATTTTAAATTAATCAATATGAGATAAGAAGTAGCAAGAGATACACTTTTGTCTATATTGATGTAGCTCATAATAAACTTTAGGTTGTTTACATCATGATGTAGAAGCGGGTGTATTAAAGAAAGTAATGCTAGCAGATGGAGTTGTGGTGACTTTTAAAGGTGCAAGAGAATTGAGCCTTAGGCAACCCATCCAAGTGCCTTTCATTTAGTGATGTTGACAGTCAACTATATATGAATTCTCTTTCTACAGAAATTGCTAAGTTGAAAAGTCACAAGACAAATACAAAACGCATACAAAAACCTCTATTTTATTAATCAAAAAGGAAATTACATCGATAGGCCTTCAATCTTCTCTACCATCTCCCACCATCTACATTGGTTTTCTCATCCTTTTAAAAGGTAACCATAAAATAAACTCCTAACTGAACTTACCAATTCTAAAAATAGCTCATGCAAGATGAACTGTTTCCATAATTCTAAAAACCAGGGCAGTAAGGAAAAATGCATTAATTAATAAACAAGCTCCTAAAAGCTCCTCAATTAACTCTTAAACAGTGACTCCCTAACAGACTCCTACTTAGCACCTACTACTAACAACTGTTAGTAATAGGTTACATCAATGCCTTTTTCAAAAGTTATGATAGAAGAATTAAGCATCTAGATTCTTCAACAATTTTTAGCATTTGTGATTTCTATATAGTGTCATATGGAGTGGATTTGATGGTAGATCATTAAGTGTGTTTAGAAGCATAAATTGAAAATCTACTACACACTGACTCCAAAATCTCATTTCTTAATGTTAGGGACTGTGAAAACCTGTCTTTAATACCATATACACTATATACCAATAAAATTTCAATACCTTTAACATGGAGGTTCAAGATAGATACCATTAATACCTCGGTCATCTTCCAAGGATTACAGAGAAGGAAGAAGTAGACAGTAAACTTAATTTTTGAGAGTATTATATATAACATAAATTCATTGCCCTTTATTTAGATTCAACGTTGCAGTGAACACTAATTATTTGTATAGACTAGTATTGTCTTGTGGAAGAGGTGAGCATTTTATCAACATCAACATGTTATCAACAATACAAAAATGATTTTTCAACAAAATACCAACCAAATAATCGATGTAATCACCATCTCAAACACATTGCAACAATAACACAATTTCCCCATATAAGTACAAACTACATCAACTATAAAAATAATTAACTATCCAAAGCGGTATCAAATGTATTCATATTTAGTGCAAAAAAATTGGCCACAAAAGGCTACCACTCATGATATAAAATCTGCAAATGTACAAAAGTCTTCATGTATTCATGTTTAGTTCAAATAAAATAGTCCACAAAACGCTACCACTCATGATATAAGATTTGCAAATGAATATGTACGAATTTGTAACATATTTGAAATGTAGAGATAAAACCTTTAAATGTAATGCTTCATCTATATTTCTACACTTACAAAATCAATCACACCCCTTATCAACATCAACTACAAAATAATAACTATCCCTCTAAATCAAATAACATATACCGTTCGGCGTTCACATTGCATTATACACATGCGATTGCTAGTTTTAATATAAATACAAAAATCTATATTTTCATATAATATAACAATATAACAATAGAAATATTATTAATATAAATGACATATTTATAATTCAATTTTTAGTAGATGTTAATATATCTAAGAATTCAGCCAAGCTTGTAAAATGCAGGGTATAAAGTAAATAAGATATATTTTGTCAAGTCACTTAAGCACCTCTTAATTGAGTGAATGCATCAACAAAATGATAATGAATGCTATGGCTTGGGATATGTGCTCGAAACTAGACAAACAATTACCAAAAAGACATGATCTTCCTCAAAGAAACACCCTTCATAAATTAATATTTTTACCCAAAATATAAATTAAAAACCTTTACTTTTGTAATATTCTCAAATTATTATGTAGTGGTGGTACCTTTTGAAACCAACACTTTAGAGATTTAGAGAACAATCTTTTGATCTATGGAGACTCTAAGAGAGTAAATGACAAATAAGATTGTCTTCTCAAGTAGCTGAATTTGAGGGAAACACCGCATTTAAATCTGAGAAGAAACTAAAAAAAATAAAATTCAAAATTTAAATTCTAAAAGGGTACATGATAAAAAAGTTGGCACAAGTTAAAAATTAAGGCTAATAATAAATTGAAGGAGCAACTGAACCAACGATTTTACCAAATCTATACAATGGAAGAAACTGATACCCCTTCTTCAAGTTGGCGACTGAGCTATATAAAATCCCAAGCTTCTTGTATCAGACCTTGGCGTTGAATTGAAATATCACTCCTACACCAAAACCAAATGCAACTCGATAGTTTACAATGAAAAATATTAAATTAATTAAGATCAATTTCATTTGAATTTGATTTATTCGTCGTTCGAAGCGATGGGGCCATTGAAGATTGAATTTGACACGACTTTGTGAATGAGAATAAAATAAATGAATTTATGTCCCAATACTCCACAATCTTTTCAGATCTTCATAAAACAAAAATATTTAATATTTAATGTTGAAATCAATGATCCAGACGACCTAAGTGGCAATTCTAGTGAGACAACTTTCGTGAGGCATAACTTTTGTACTGTAGCTCGATTGACTCCGTTCAAAATGTGTCGGAAAACTTGGAATGTGTAGAATATGGTGTAAGGGTTCTGAACTTAATACTTCAAATTTTGATGCTGAAATCCACTTCTAAAGGCCTCAAATTGTAATATTAAGTAATGCTATCTAAAAATACCAAATTCGTGAAATTTTTGCATATGTAATTCATGAAGACTGAATCACCTCATCTCCCTCAAGATTGGTGACCTTCCACATTCTTCTAGATGTCTTTTCATATTTCTAAAATTAGTATATAAGTAGATGTAACCCGTAAGGGAAAGACACACATCTCCTTGCAAAGATAACTATTATAATCATAGTCTTCTAAGTAATATACATCTCTTTTCAGAGATAGTTTTTAGCATTATACATCTCTTCTCAAAGATAGTTTTTTTGTTGACATATGGCACAATTCTTATTATGTCATTTAATCCCAAAACCCCTGATTTTTGAATCAATCAACGATTCGACAAAATAAATATACAAACTATATAATGTTTCCACTGGCCAATTACATACTTGGTACTACCCACTGGAATTGAATGCTTTATGCCTTCATGGAAATACAAGTGTGGAGTTGTGTATTGTGGAGGCTTGGAGCTTGTTGGAAGTTGGAGTTGGAGGTAGGCACGTTGCGCGTAAGGTTGCGACACAACTAATCATTTCTACTTAAATTAGTTTTCCTTGTAGGTTCCTATCTAGTAGCTACTATGAAGGAGCCTAGGATCCTAGGTGTATAGCAACCAACTTGTCAATGTCAATTTCCAATTGCTAAGTCTATTGGGCCATGGCTCCAATAAATATTGTAGACATATATTATAATATATATACATAAATTTTAGAATTGTTGATTTAAGAATGTGAACATCAATATGACATTTTGTAAATTAATTTAGGTCCATGTTTTGATATAGGCCAAAATATAACATGGCCATTTTTATGGTTAAAAAGTTAAAAAAACGTCTAAACAGTGTCAAATGTAACCCTTGGTTCTAAGTAATATTTCTACAAACAATTTTCAGATTGACTGACTTGGATTTCCCAAAAACTCTTTGTCACGTCAAATTAGGTGTGTAATTTCAAATTATCAATGCCTTGGCAAATCAAAATTTGTTCACAATCTAGCTCCTTCAGAGTTGTAATTTTCAATAATTTTTAAAATATTCTATGGGTTGTTTTCATAGATAAATAAATTTTAGATCTTTACATATTATATATTTATTTATTAAGAATTATAAAAAAAATTAAACGGTTTTCTAACTTTTTAGCCTATCATTATCAATGGATGGTTAATTTTTTTCCTAGTAATATACGGTCAAAATCACAAAAAAACGGCCCATGAACTCTCAATTTATAGGCTTGCATTGAATCCTACGGATAAGAATAAACTTTGAGGACAACCAAACAATTTGAGTGACCATCATTTTTATAAATTAAACTTTCATATTCGAAAAATCCAAGGTAGATGAAAACAAAACACGTAAAGAGTTTCATTTAGACTTTTAAACCTTTTCATTACGACAAAATGATGTTATTGTTTCATGTAGACTTGTTAACATTTGTAAGGACAAAATGATGTTATTCATTCTCTCTTGAAATGTATATTATATAAATATTTGTAATAAATTAGAACTTAACAATACAATGCTTGGTCTTCTAAATAAAGCTTATGTCAATGGAGGGTATGCAGGGTTTTAAAAAGATTGTCAAATATGTTGAAACGAGCATCAAATCTCAGGTCTGCTTTAATATAATTTCGTATTAAAGCACATTAGCATACGTCCATGAGCGGGGCAATGACTATGTAGCCTCTTGGATGCATCCAACTCATGATTACATACCTTACCATATGCATGCCTTTTGACTTCACATCTTCTATAGAGATTACATGCATTTCCATTGATGACGTGATAATCATCGTATTGTTTTCTTCCCCCACTGCAACCTAGTTTTTTAAAATTCATTTTGTTTGTTTCTAAAAACCTTTCCACCCCTCTGCTTCACCATCTAGTTTGCAAACATTTAATTCTTTGAGCACTCTAATATGTTGAGGAGATCGTGCTATCCAAAACAACATATATTCTCAATAATGTGTTTTTCCTCCTATTTTAACCTTCCAATGCAATAAAGGTTATAAAAGATACATTCAAATTATTTCTTATAAATCTATTCCACATATGTCATAAATTCAATATAAGTACAATAACAATTATATCTTTGGAAATCTCTTATATAAGTTTAAGTTTGATATATCACTAATAATAAAATAAAATAATACTACAAAAAATAGATAATTATATAATGACAAATTTCAATTTATTTTTTACTTAAATATTAAACTTCTAGCTTTATGTAAATCCAAAAGGAATGAATGTAAAATTCAATTTAAATATTTTATGGGGAAATTTTAAAATTTTCATGTTAATTCTAAAATTTCCTCTTTTCTTTTGTGTGTTGTGTGTGTGTGTGTGTAGTTGTTCTTCTTCTTGTTTGTATTTATATTTATATTTGTTGTTTGTTATCTTTAATATAATTAACAAAATTTTAATGATAATATGGTAATAATTAAAAAATATTGGATAATCATATAATCATAAATGTCAGCAATGTCGTTTTTATCTATCTTTAGGCCTATTAAATTTAATCTATGTAATAGAAACACTTATATTTTATTAAACTTTGAATCGTGACTAAATCTAAAAGGAATGAAAGCAAAAGTCACTTTATATATTTTACCAACCTTAAAATTTATGTCTTAATCCTAAATTTTATTTGACTTTCACCAATAAAGGAAACTAGTACAAATATCTTAAATACAATTTGTAAAATGTCTATAGATATCAATTTCTAACACTTCTTTTTTGGATTTTAAACATATCATATTGATTAATAATTCCATTATATTATGTTCATATTTTCCATAGTTTGACAAAAAAATCTGAGAAAAGAGAACCTCAAACTCTACAATACCACTAAGATACTACTATTTTTTATTGACTTTTTAAAGTTAAAAAAACAAGTTAAGTGATATTCAAGTAGCCTTAAAATTTATGGTCAAAATTACTTTGTGATGGTCAAATAGACTTCATTTTTAATATAGAAGATAAAACCTTACACGGTCACACCATCATATCCCACCCTTTTCTACCATTGTAGAATGTCTATCCACATAAAAATAAATATGTAGTATGTGCTTTTCTCTTCTATAAATTATTTTTCTTGTTTATATTTATGTTATTGTTATAGAAGAATAATTTGAAACATGAATAAAAAAACTTATGAAACATACAACAGACCAAGAAGGCATAAAATATATTTAAAGTTATATTTAAATATGGGAATCTCCAATATATCTCATGAGGCTGATTCAAAGCAGGTGCACTGAGTCATCGACCATATTTTCTGATTAATAGATGTTATCATCCAATTTTAAAATATTGTTGTCATTATTTTTAAAATTCATAATCTCAAGGTAGGCATTCAACTAGAACTTATTATTCATGGGTATAAAATCTTGTCCAATTTTTAAATATTATAAACTTTTATCGTCATTATGTAGTTCAAAAACTCATAATCTTCTGTCCGTAAGAATTTCTTTATGATCTCAGAATAGTCATACACAAAGGATTCCTTTTGGAATTGAATAATTAATTAAGTTCATCACGATGACGTTTTGATGGGACTAAATTTGATTGTTGAATTTTTCTAGCCGTATTGTTATTTATTATCTAGAAATTTAATTGACAAACATAGGTGGTCATTGAATTTGACATTTGCTAGGATATATATCCGTTGAAAAAATTCCAGCTTAATTGCATGTTAACTTAATTGCATGTTAACAAATATTAATTTAATTTTGGAAAATATTATTCCTTTTTTTCCATTAACATGATCTATTTTGTGTGTTTATTTAGGGTGATTTTTTAGTTTTAGTAGTTTTTTTGGTAGACAATAGGCCGATAAACGTGACTCTTTTTTCTAAACTAAATACGTAACTAAAGTTGGTTGTCATACATTTGTGAACTCAAAATTTTGCATCTATTTTTAATTTTTTATTTTTCCCTCAGTTGTCTTTTTATGCCCTCATCCTTATATCACATCTATATGATTTTTTTATATAAATACTCACATTTAAGTTGACATTGATTATACGCTTTGGGTAGTTTAAAGATAAGTCGAATAACTGTAAGACATTCCATAGCAATTGTTGTTAGGTGATGTTGAGAATGACATCTAAATGAGATATCAAGTTTTTCCTTATGTATACAATAAGGTGGATATTTTCTTGCAATTAGATGAAGTAAAAAAATCCATCACTATGAAATCAATATTTTAATTGTTTTTTTTAGTCGGGTCCCATTCAACGATTCCTTAAGGCTTGGATGAAGCACAATGGTGGGGCCCTTGGGGTCCAAATAACAAGTATTTGTAACATGACCAATAATTTCTTCACATTTCCTTTTAAAGAACCATCATAGGTGCAAATCCTCATTGATAAATCTCATGCTTGGGTCCTTTGGAATAATCTCATCCCATGCTTGGTTCCTTAGGAATAATCTCATGATTATGTCACCCTATTGAAACAAAGTTATATTTTTAAAAATTTGTAGTGACCACTTTCCTTTCGACACTTATTACAATTGATTTCGATACTGTTGACTATACTCATGGACATTTTGTATTATTTTGACTTACCATGATGTTAGATGTTAGAGATACTGAGATTATTGTTGGATTCGATTCATAGTATGATGCATGTGGATTATTAGAGACATTTTTATATTGAGGATGATATGTTGTTGACATGGTTATATATTTCTGATATGCGATATTTTCGTCACATTGAGTAGACCTTAATAATTGAACTAATTTTGTGATCCTATTGATATTGATGAAATGTAGAATTGAGATGTTGTTAGAAATTGTAAATGATATCGTTAATTTCCTAGATGATGATTTGATTCATATGTAGATGATTGTGGATTTATATTGCATATTTTATCTTGGATGTTTTGATGTGGCCATGAGGCCGAAGGAGGTATTATGTGTTTTGCAGGTAAACATATTCACAACAAACAACGAGGGGATTGGAGACCAACCACATTGGAATTCTAGGTGAATTCAACAAGGGTCACCATGACAACATGTATTTTGTGTGTGTGTGTGTTTGAATTGTTGTTAGGGGTTCCCATGGGGTGAATTACCTCTAATTGTGACCAAGGGTTTGTGTGTTGTTCTTTTATTTAGTTCATTTATTTAATTTTTGTATGTGATTTTAGTGATGTATTTTTCCTTGTATTAATTATTTAGATTGTGGTGTATTTTCCCTTTATCATTAATTGGTTTGAGTGTCTTTATTAAGTTAATTAATCATATTGCTAAACTAATTATAGATGTGACTAAAAGATTCATTTATTAGACTAGATGGCTCTTGGGTTATGTTTTGTAAGTTGAGTGCTTGTGATCTTGAGTGTTGTACAGTTTACCCCTTCATGGAAATTCGGATTTGGCCTTAAGGGCCAATTTTGGAGGCTTATGGGACAAGTTAAACTTGTCCCACACCTCTTAAATTGCTATGCCAATCCTACATGTGGATTGGGGGGTCAAAAATAGACCCCATTATGTGTTTTGTAAGTCAAAAAGTGACATTTATTGCACTTTTCTTACATGGGTCTTGAAGTTTGTCCTTAGGGGGTGTGGACTTGGATTGTGTGTGTCAGAGGTTTGTCATTCTTCTCACCCACCAATTTATTGTGCATTGGGGTTGAGGTTTGACTTGTGAGGTGGAGTTGATGATGAGTGATGTGGCATCCTACATGGAGTCACCTCACCCTCCACTCTCCCTTTTCTATTTATTCAAGTTCTTTTTCTTGTTTGGGGGTTACTTCATTCTTTTGTGCTCTTTAATTTTTGGAGTTGGAGGATTTTGGAGTGCTTGTGGATCTTGTTGGTGTTTGTTTTGGGCTTGAAGAAGTTTGGTGTGTGACTCTTGGATCAAGCTCTACCATGGAAAGGTAGGAGCTATACTCTTTTTAAATGCTTTCTTTTATATTGTGTATATGTGCATGTTTTTGAATGTTTTGGTATGCTTGTTGGGTGCTTGGGTAGATTGCCTAAGTGTGGTATAGGAGGGGACTATGGGGATATCACATGTAGGGAGGCATAAGAGTTTATTTTCATGTTTTGGAGGGAGTTAGGTTGGGTGCCTGTTGTCACCCTCAAAATTCCTCTCATTTTTCAAGTCAAGTTTTAAAATTTTTGAGTTGGTGCCTTTAAGAGATGCTTGAGCAGAGTGAGAAGTCTGAAGAGATAAAAATTTCGTGCTTAAAATGGAGAAAGACAGTGTTCAATCGAGGCCCGAATCGGCTAAGTATAGAAGGACCGTGGAAGGTGCCATGTGTCTCTTCGATGCACTTTTGGTAGGGTGCACACAAACGGAGACCCCAAATGTGCGCAAGCCCTCCACGTGGTCAGAGTCTGAAAAGACAAAGCCAACCTTGTTGAATCACCTAAGTGTAAAGAGCCGGTGGAAGGTGCCACATGCCTTAGCAATGTAAATTCAAAATGCGTGGCCCAAAGAGAGACCCCAAACTTGCGCCAACCCTCCACGTGGTCAGAGCCTCAAAAAGTTAAATCGACCATTGAAAAGTCTAAGGCCAAGCGGACAACACCACATGTCTCATGGCGCACCTTCAAGGGTGAAGCCAAAGGTGGTTCTCAAACAAGCACTAGCTCTCCACGTGTCTAGGGTTTAACATAAGTCAAAAGGGGCATAACCGGTCATTTAATCAACTAAGTATAAGAGGGTCAGCAAAAGCCTCCACATGCCTCATCGGCACAAATTCAAAAGGGGCGACCTTAAGACAGACCCCAAACTTGCGCCAGCCCTCCACGTGTCCAAGGTAGGAAAAGGGATAGAGTCGGCCGTTGAATCGGCTAAGGAAAGGAGAAATAGTGGAAAACCCCATGTGTCCCTTCGACGCTCTTTCAGGGGGCGAATCCAAAAGTAGGTCCCAAACGTGCACCAGCTCTCCATGTGTCCAATCGGCGCACCTCCGAAGGTCAAGTCCAAACAGAGTCTCCAAATGAGCGGGAAGCCTCCACATGTCTGGGTCAGACATAAAGTCTTTTCCAAACAAATGGAAAAATTCAAATGTTAAGCCCACGTCGAAAGTCAAAGCGAGAAGGCGGGTCAGTGGATAACTTTGAGATTTTGAGCCTTGTTTCCATAAAAGGCTTAAAGTGATAAAGTGAACCGTGGCCCCGCTCATGCCAAGGGATAAAGTCAAATGTTGAGCTAACATCGAAAGTCAAAACGGGGAAGCGGGTCGACGAAGAACTTTGAGATTTTGAGCCTTGTTTCCAAACGAAGTAAAATTATAAAGTGAGCTGTGACTCCTTTACCACTCAGGTAAAGCCACGTGTCAGACCTATATCAAAAGTGAAGTTGCGGGCTTGCGGGTTGCAGGGGAACTTTTTCACTTTTGTAATTTTTGTTCAAAAGTCACAATTTCAATTTCGGGCCCGCGGATCCATTTTTCATTTTCGCCATTTTTGTACGGATTCGATTCAAATATTCAAATGGGCATAACTTTCGATCCAGTGCTCAAAATTGACAAATTTTATACTGTTGGAAAGATCTTGGTCTCCTCTACGCCATGGAAGCATAAAATATTATTTTCAGTAGGATTTGATGGTTAGAAATCTAGAAAATGTCTTTCACACCATTAATATGTGATCTGATTGCTTCAACTACCCAAATCTGATCTGATTTTGCATCTTTCCTTCTTTGACATGCCAAAAAGACATGGAGAACCGATTGATATCTTGATTTGGGTGAAAATCTGGAAAAATCTTTCGTGCCATTAATATGTGATCGATTGCTTCAACTAGATCAAATTTGATATGATCTTCCATCCTTCCTTCTTCAGCACGCCAAAGACATGCAGAACCAGATTTGACAGATTGTAGGCATATTTGTAGGGGCATTGATGGTTGGTGGTTGAGCTTCCAAATCAGATTTTCTTCCTTCTCTTCTTCTCCTCTTTTCGCTTCATCTATAAATGTAAGATCTTGGCTCATTGCAAATGTTGGACTCTGATACTTTTGAAGTGTAAATAGAATCGAAAGCAATCAATATAGAAGAGTTTCCCCTTTCTCTATATCTTCATCTATTGTCTCTTCTTGCTTGCCTGAAATCTGTGGATCATTTATCTTCTGTGATAAGAAACTTTGTGTTCTTATTGATATGATTTCTATAACTTTGTGTCTATGGAATGATATCTTATGTTGTGAATGTGAATGATTCTATTCTGTATCACTCTTGCTCAGTACGTATAGGGTTATACTCTACTATCTATATTTCATGAAAGTATTGCTATATTATGCTCTTTCCTTTCTTCAGTTCTTCCATTCATTTGTATTGATACGCTATTTTGGTAAAAAAACATTTCAAGATGTTAGAAGTCCAACCTTAAGATGAAAGTTGTAAATTTGTATATAAGCTTTATTGCTTGCTTTCAATAAGGGAACCTCTCCCATAAAGAGGAGGGACTTGCTTTCCCCTGATTGTGGGTTTGTTAAAGTACCATTTTAAAACCCAATAGTTTTTGGAAACTCCATGGGGAAATTCTACTGGGGATTTCGCCAACAATTTTTGGCGACTCTACTAGGGATTTCATTTCAACGTATCCCTTTCTAAAACAACTTCAAGATCATTTTTGATCTGGTGACTCTACAATATACACGTGGGAAGAAATCTCTCGGGGTTGAAGATTCTCATTTTCAACTTCTGGAGCAACAAAACTTCTCTCTTCTTCCAGCAAGAAGGAACAGAGGAACTCATTCTGCAAGCACACCTCCTGTTAAAGATAGAAATTCCAAGAATAACATTCCTCTAGAACAACTCAGCCCTAATCTTCTTGCTCTAATACTTACTTGGTGTTTCAGTTCCCCTTCAAAAAATCTTCCCACAAATGGCAACACCTCTGCCTTGGGGACAATGGATTGGGCCTCTTGGTCTTCCTCAACCATTGCATGAGTTACCCAGGAGTAGTAGGAAAGGTTTTCCTAAATTTCGAGGTGATGGGAAGGTACACCCAGATGAACACATTACAACCTTCAACGTTGCATGTGGGATTCTTGGGGTTGAGCATGGAGACGTTTCTGTCAGGATCTTTGTAGAGACATTACAGGATAATGTTGCTGGTTGGTTCTATCATCTTCTGTTGGGTCAATTATTGATTGGACCACCTTGAAAACTTAGTTTGAGCAATGTTTCAAACCTGCTGAAGATGTGTATGCTCTCTTGGCTCAAATTTCTCATATCAAGAAGGAACCACATGAGCCCATGAGAGAATTTGTGGCCAAATCAACAAGCTCATTCAAAAATTCTATAGAACACTCGTCTTGTAGATCAAATCCAAAAATGCTTCTTCCTCAATGCTTAGTTACATGAAGTAAGCTATGCACTAAGGAGAGCTAACCTTGCAACTCTAGATGTTGATCAACATTTGGCTATCAATGTTTGAGGATGATTTAATCATGTCTGGTAAATTGAAAAGAGAACCCTCCAAGTCTAAAGCATCCTTCTCTTCCTCTCCTAGAGCCAATTCAGATCAGTTAGTGTAGAAGTTGGCAAACGATCTCATTGCCATAAATTTTTTTTTGGCTCAACATACTCCTTATCAAGATATTCCAAGAAGGAATTTTCAGCCCAGGAACCGTTTGCCTTCTTCTCAAAATAAATTGGCTATTGAAGGCCCACCTATCAAGGTTCCAGTCAATGCAACTTGTGAAGTTCAAGAACCTGATGATGAGGAGTTTAATGAAGACTTTAAAAACCCAGAAGAAGAGGTTGATGAAGAACATGAGGAACTTGGTGGATCTCAAGTTCATTTCCTTACCACTGAAGGTATGGATGACGAAGATGAATATGATGATAGAGTGGAAAAGATGAATAGTGAGTCATATGCTGTTATGACTTAGAGAAAATGAACAGAAAAGAAAAAGTGATGTAGCCTGCTAAGAAATCCAAGGAGTTTCCTATAACTATTCCAGTGGTTGTAAGTAGAGTAGCTCCTATTCCCACTGCCTCCACGAAAAAGGTGAGTAATGCTAATCCTCCTCCTTCTACCTCTGTTTCCAAAACTTCTTGTCCTTCTTGTCCTAAAGTTGATAAATCAAAAGTTTCTCCTATTCCTAGTGGTGATGCCCCATCCACCTCTGGGTCTTTTGATATTATTGATCACCTCAAAAAGACCAAAATCTAAATTTCAGAGTTAGAGTTTTACCAAACCCATCCAAAAGCCTTTGCTAAAATGGTAAACTTTGTCAATTCCAAATCCAAAGCCTCATCCACTAGTTCTAAAGGTCTTTTTCTCACTCCCTCTTCCTCACCTCAACCAAACCTTTTGGTTGCAATCACTTCCCCTAATGAGAAAATTGAACCATTCTATGTGACTCTCCTCATAGCTGGCCATAAACTCAATAATTGTGTTATAGACTCAGAAGCATCAGACAATGTAATGCCTGCAAAATTAGCTCATGCTTTGGGCCTGACTCTAACACGTACCTTTGGTTCCTGCTATTCCATGGAGAGTAGAGAAGTACCTCTGGTTGGGAGAATTAAAGATGCACAAGTAGCCTTCACTGCTTTTCTAGAGAAAAGGGTCAAAGCCACTATTTTAGTAGCTGATATTCCCCCCTCCTATGGTATGTTGCTGAGTAGAAATTTCTGTAAGGAGGTAGGAGGTGAAATTCAGATGGACTGGTCGCATGCTTTGATCCCGTCAATGAAAAAATAAAAAATTGTTACCAGAGAAGCAAACTGAGTATATTGTGCAAAAGACTGATGATCCAAAAGCACAAATACTCTATGAAGATATAGGGCATGGTAACTACATGATCATGTCAGAAGATGAATTTTTTTTCCTAAGGGAGTGATTCATGATCCCAATGGCATTTGGACTCTGGAGTTTGATGGAAGCTATTCTTTAGCTGGATCTGAAGCTGGCATGGTGTTGATCTCTCTGGAAGGGAAGATTCATCCATTCTTGTTCGAGCTTTATTTTGAAAATGCAAACAATACAAGTTGAGTATAAGGCTCTCATCCTTGGGTTGAACATGGTGAAAGAAATGGGAGTGAAGAATCTTCGTGCTTGTGGTAATGCAGAGTTGATTGTGAAACAGGTCAGAGATCCTTACCAAGTCAAGGATAGGAGATTGAAACATTTTAGAAATCTTGTCTAGGATTCTATCGAGTTTCTTGATGCTTTCTCCATTGAAGTTGTGCCAAGAGAAAATAATACTAGAGCTGATTCTCTAGTTGTCTCAGGATCTCTGTTGATTCCTCACCTAGATTTCTCTCAAGAGAAATTTACTATTGAAATGACTCATAGGCCTAGTGTGCTAGATAATGCAAGCAACTGGCAGGTTTTCAATGATGATCAACACTTGCTCTCTTTCTTGGGGCTTAAAGATAACTTCAATCAGTTATATTTTGAAGGAAGTGAAACTCTTCCTAGGGAGTATGTGCCCTCTAATGAAGAAGATATCAAAGAAGAAATGGACAAATTTCCTCTCTCTCCTATGATTGGAGAATTTCAATACAATGAGATGAAGATCACTGTGGACCATTCTCTTGTTGTTTTAAGTTCTCTCAAAGATAAACAAGTGCCTATGCTCAAGAAAAAGAAATTAATGAGATCACTAGTTCCCCTGTTATATTTATGGATAAGATGAGCACACATGAGCCTTTTTGTAGTCCTTCGAAACAAATAGAAAATGGAGGACCATGCTTGGAATATTTTCTTCGCAACTATGATAGTCTTGTCTCAGCTCACCCTTAGAATGCAAACAAAAGGAAGATGATGATGTTATTGATCAATTTTTACTTAGTCTGACAACATTTCAGTTTCCTACTAATCACAAAGACAAATCAAGTAATGCAACTTGTACCTAAGAGTCATGATCTTCTAGAATCAGGTGTTGATTTTTCAAAAGCAGCAAGTATGTTTTTTAGAGACATGGTAGAAATTACACATAATGTTAAATCATCCAAGTACCTTTTTCCAAATTCCCCTTGAAGATGGTTACAAGGAAAATTCAATGGAAGTGTATGTTTCTCATGAGATGTGCCATGATGATAATTGCAATCTTCATTCATATGCTAGCATCATTCCATCAAAGCAGGGAGTTAACACTATAAGGATTGGATTTTCTCATGAATCCAGTTGTCAGAGTTTAGTGATGTGTAAAAATTAGTATGGAGGCAGTCGAGGGTCGTACAAGTTTTTGTATGGCACTATTCATCCACAGAAGAGGAGCCTCAGGAAGACATTTAGTTCTTCACAGGAACTGAATATTTTTAGTATGGAGTATCACTATCTGGATGGTCTTCTTTCCTCAATTTTTCTTTTCAAGCCGCATAGTGTTCCCATGATATTTTGGTATGCCCAATTGCTCATTTTCAATTCACGGGTGCCTCATAATTTCACTATGTTGTTCCAAAGGTACCTATTTTTCTCAGCCTGTCTCTGGAGTTGTGTAAATTTTGTGCAGTCTTTCTTCTTTCCCCTATAAATATCCTCTTCTTTTTTTTTTTTGGCTTGTTTCCTTTCTTGTTTCTTTTGTGTTTTGTTTTTCCTTTTTGGTTTGTTTCCCTTCCGTGTGTGTTGTCTTCTGTATTGCTTCACCTTTGACTCTATTTGCCTAATAGATAAGGCATTGGTCTACTTTCCTAGATTTTTTCTATGGTTCTTGATCTTGCTCTCGTTCCTATGTCTAGTGTCCTGAAAGCCAAGTCATCCGTAAAGAGCGATTGTTTTCACCCTCAAAATTCTCCTCATTTTTCAAGTCAAGTTTCAAAATTTTTGAGTTGGTGACTTTGAGAGATGTTTGAGCAGAGTGAGAAGTCTGGAGAGATAAAAAAATTCATGCTTAAAATGGAGAAAGGTAGTGTTCAATCGAGGCTTGAATCGGTTAAGTATAGAAGGACCATGGAAGGTGCCACGTGTCTCTTTGGTGCACTTTTGGTATGGTGCACAAAAATGGAGACCCCTAACATTGGATTTCTTCGCCATGATGAGTAGAATGTAGTTGTGGAATTTACATTACTATAATTTTGGATAATGATGAAATGCGTAATTAAGTTGTGATTTAGACCTAGAAATAATGATTGATTAAATTACGTATAGATGTTAATAAATTTCATGCATATGGTTATTTTGGATATTTTGACATGGCCGCAAGGCCGAAGGAGGTATTTTGCATTTTGCAGGAAACACAACATGATCACAACCATGAGGGGGATTGGGAACCAAACACAACAGGATGTCGGGTGGTTACAACATTTGGTCGTCAAGGCAACTAGTGAATTGTATTGTGTTGCTTTTGTTTTCTTTATGTTGTAAAAATTTTTCATGAGGGGGAAATGTTCTAATGTGACCATGGGGTTAAGAATTTTATTTAATTGTTTTAACTTACTTTAGTAGGTGATTTTATTTGTGATATTTTTTTAAAATTTCTTTTGCTAAGTATGTTTAGATTAAATTAACATCTTGTTTTAAATTTTAAGTTTTGGAGGGAAGTCTAGTGGATGTAATTAATTTTGATGGTTGGTTCCTTGAGCCATGTGTTTGTCTTTTGTATTGAATGCTTGTTTTGAGTGTTGACCACTCCAAATCCCTTGAAACTCGAATTTGAGATTTAGGGCCATTTTGGGGGACTTGTGGGACAAGTTGAACTTGTCCCACACTTCCCAAAACCCCTTACCAACCATATCTATGGGTTGGGAAGCCAAAAAGGGGATTATTTATTGTTTTGGGAAGGGAAATATGACTTTGGAGTGCACTTTTCTTCCATTTGCATTTATTTGTGCCTTAAGACACATGGGAAGAGATGTCATTCAACCCAACCACCCATTTATGGTGTTTTGGGAGTTGAGTTGACTTTGGGAGGTGGTTTGAGGATGTGTGATGTGGCATCCTACATGGAGCCACATCACCCTCACTCTTCCTTTTGTCTATTTATGGAAACTTCCTCTCTTGTTGAGGGGGTTGGAGTTTTTTTGTGAAAAGAGTTCTTTTGGTTATTTTCTTTTGGGGAGGAAAGAATTGGGAGAAAAAAAAAAAAAGAAAGAGCTTGGACTTGCATGCTTGGATTGTTTTGGAGGGAGCTTGGACAAAGCTTCTTGGTTTAGGCTTCTCCAATGGAGAGGTAGGAAAACTTCTCTCTTTGTGCTTTCTTTTGTTGTTGCTTTTGTGCTTAAAATTGTAGAAAATGCATGTTGTTTTTGTGTATTGTGGAAAAATGGATAGAATGCTTATTGTGTAGTATAGGAGAGGTCTATGGGAATACTCATGAGGGAGGCATAAGAGTAGATTAGGATATTGTGGAGGGAGTTTGAGAGGGATGCCCATCTTGGGTAAGAATGTTTACATTCTTACCTTGTCTTTGAGGGAGCCATAAGAGGAGGGAGGCATAAGAGTATGGGAGGAAAAAGGGGTACTTGAGGGAGGCATAAGAGTCATAGGGGATTGAGCTTTATTGTGGAGGGTTTGGATGGGCATCTCATCTCAATGGGGAGGCATAAGGAAAACTTTCCCATAGTTCCTTCTCTTGTTGGCTTGGATGCAAGCCTTGTTGTGAAATGTTTGGTGTTATTTGTGTGTCTCTCTGTTCTTCTATTTTAGCTTGAATGTTGTGAAGAAATTGTATTGTGGAAGCAAGTATTGTTGCCTTGAGTTGGAGACCACCCTTTCATTGTGTTGTGTTTGGGGCTCGGGGGTCAATGGAGGAGATTGCTTCTCTTCTCCATTGAGTTTTGGTTGGGAGGAGAGTGTTGCCTCTCCCCCTATTTTGGTTGTGATTGAGATACTTGGAACTTGGAGCATGGATGAAGAACACCATGGAGCTTGTGAAGACTCTTTCCATTCCCTTATATATATTATTTTGTTGTAAGATTTGCATGTGAAAGAAAGTTGTATCTTCTTGTTTCCATTTCAAAAATAAAGGACATTGTAATCTTTATTTGCCCCAAAGGTCACACGGTTGAATGCAAAATTTTACTTGAAAAGTGTTTACATTATTGTAAATTTGTTCCACATGAAGTAGAAAGTGTTGTAACAAAGTATTGAAGGAAAGTTGTATTGAGATGTTAGTTTTCTTACTCAAAAATTTATTGGAAATGTTGTTGGATTCTTTTGTGGTATGTTGGAAAGAGATT
>CM031239.1:424362287-424366291 GCA_018340775.1 Taxus wallichiana var. yunnanensis
AGAGGATGAGTCCAGAGGACCTTCCCTCGATGACCATCCCATCTTATCAGAGTTTGCCGATGTGTTTCTGGGGAGCTACCGGGATTACCTCCCCCACGTGAGATTGACTTTCATATAGATCTAGTTCCGGGCGCAGAGCCTATCTCACGAGCACCTTATCGGATGACCACTCCTGAGTTATGTGAGCTCAAGTTGCAGCTTGAGGGCCTTCTGGAGAAAGGCCTAATCCATCCTAGCGTATCCCCTTGGGGTGCACCAGTTATCTTCGTAAAGAAGAAGGATGGATCTCTTCGGTTGTGCATTGATTACCGTCAGCTGAATAAAGTAACGATCAAGAATCGTTACCCCCTTCCACGCATTGATGATTTATTTGATCAGATGAAGGGGGCTACAGTTTTCTCTAAGATAGATCTTAAGTCGTGGTACCATCAGCTCGGGATCAGGAGACAGAGATACTCATAAGACTGACTTTCCGCACGAGATATGGCCACTACGAGTTCACAAAGTGGTACCTTTCGGTTTGGCGAATGCCCCCATGATGTTTATGAGTTTGATGAATGGGGTATTCAGACCTTCCTTGACCACTTCATGCTCATCTTCCTCGATGACATTCTGATTTACTCACGCACACGTGAGGAGCACGAGGAGCACCTTCGCCAGTTCTGCAGTGTCTTCGTGCGCCTTTATGGGAACTTGGAGAAGTGTGCGTTCTTTCAGCATGAGGTGCAGTATTTGGGCCACATTATTTCAGGGGAAGGTATCGCAGTCGATCCTTCCAAGATTCGAGCCATCATGGATTGGCCAGCACCCACTAGTGTGACCGAGGTGCGTAGTTTCATGGGTCTAGCAGGGTACTACAGGAGGTTTGTTCAGGACTTTTCTCGGATTGCGCACCCTATCACTTCTCTTCAGCGGAAAGGGAAGAAGTTTTTATGGTCAGATAGATGTGAGCAGGCCTTCAGTACACTGAAGGAATGCCTTACGAGAGCACCTATCCTTGCAGTGCCAGATCCTCATGGAGAGTTTTTCGTTTGCACAGATGCTTCCTTGGTAGGAATTGGAGGTGTGCTAATGCAGGAGGGTAGAGTACTTGCCTTTGAGTCCCGCAAACTCAAAGATTATGAGCTCAATTATCCAACCCATGACCTTGAGCTTGCAGCAGTAGTACATGCCTTAGTGCGGTGGAGACATTTTCTCCTTGGCCGGAGATTTACTCTCAGGACAGATCACTTGAGTCTTCGCCACCTCTTCACGCAACCCAATCTCAACGCTCGTCGGCAAGGTTGGATGGAGCTACTCTGTGAGTATGACATGGAGATAGAGCATGTGAAAGGGAAGGAGAATGTGGTTGCGGCAGATGCCTTGAGTAGGCGAAGACATGTGGCTATGGCCACCTCGGTGGGCACGCAGATTTGTGGAGTAGGATCTGCAGCAGCCTTCCTCAAGATAGTTTCACCTACCTTGCGGCGGAGCAGAGATTGAGTCTTAGAGACCCCTTGAGGGGAGATTTGATGGATTTTCTTTGAGGCGGATGGCCTTCTCGGACACGCAGAGGTTGGATATATGTTCCTAGAGATGGAGGCTTGAGACATGACATTTTGACAGAGGCCCATCGTGCACCGTATTAAGCCCATCCCGAGGTGAAGAAGATGCACGCCACCTTGAGACAGTTGTACTTTTGAAGAGGAATTTGGAGAGACATATCTTCTTTTGTATCCCGGTGTTTAGAGTGTCAGAGGGTGAAGGCCGAGCATCAGCATCCAGCTGGCCTTCTCTATACTCACGCCATACTAGAGTGGAAGTGGGACACCATTTCGATGGATTTCATTGTTGGGTTGCCGATGTCGAGATACCACCACGACGCCATCATGGTCACGGTGGATAAATTGATTTAAGGTAGCTCATTTTTCCCAGTGAAGACCACCTACAAGCAAGTCTTTGTGGCATGAATATACCTTGATGAGATTGTCGATTACATGGGATTCCGTGAAAGATCATTTGCGATCGTGACCCTTTGTACACCTCCCATTTCGGACCACCATGCAAAGTATGCCCTCGGGCGAGGATTAATTTCAGCATGCTTATCACCCTAGAGACCGATGGACAGAGGGTGAATCAGATTTTGGAGGACATGCTCGGGATGTACGTGATGGATCATCAATCGAGATGGGAGGAGTATCTCGTATTTGGTGGAGTTTGCCTACAATAATAGTTTCCAGAGCTCTATAGGCATGGATCCTTTTCAGGCATTATATGGCAGAGAGTGTAGGACACCTCTTAGTTGGGACAGGATTGAGGACATGGTCTCTCTTGTACCCAGCTTTATTACGAGGACATGGAGCAAGAGGTGCCTTGATCGGCAGAGATGCAGGAGGCGCGCAGGATAGACGGAAGAAGTATGCGCACCAACATAGGATAGATCACATTTTTGAGGTAGGCACGAAGGTGTTTCTTCATGTCAGACCGCATAAGAGCCCTATCTGTTATGGAAAAGGTTTTAAGCTTGCTCCTAGGTTTGTGGGTCCCTTTGAGATCTTGGAGCGCCTCGGCCCCTTAGCCTATCGTCTAGCACTGCCACCTAGCTTATCGCGCATCCATGATGTATTTCACGTTTCTGTGCTTAGGAGATATGTTTCTGATCCTTCTCATGTGCTAGATTGGACTGCATTGCAGGTGCAGGATCAGGGGCAGGTGATGGTGGAGCCCATGCGCATTTTAGATCGCAGGACCCTGGGCCTTCGCGGCAGAGAGATTGATCAGGTTTGGGTCCAATGGGACAGTACGATGAGACTAACTCGCTACTGGGAGGATGCTACATCATTGTGAGCTCTGGTTTCCACACTTATTTGGTGACTTCCGGGAGGAAGTCTAGTCTAAGGGAGGGGATGTAATGCCCACTTCCCTACGACACTTAGTTGATTACCATTTTGAGTTATGCGAGACTTTGGATATGGACATGATTTATACTTATGTTGATTAGCATGATGTTTTGTGACTAGATGCATTTGGATTATGATTGGATTTTGTTTCGGTGATGATCTACACCGACTCATGGATGAATTATGGATACCGATATTATTTTTATATGGATATATTGCATGTGTTCTAACATTGGATTTCTTCACCATTGTGAGTAGAATGTAGTTGTGGAATTTAAATTACTATAATTTTGGATAATGATGAAATGCGTAATTAAGTTGTGATTTAGACCTAGAAATAATGATTGATTAAATTACGTATAGATGTTAATAAATTTCATGCATATGGTTATTTTGGATATTTTGACATGGTCGCAAGGCCGAAGGAGGTATTTTACATTTCGCAGAAACACAAAGCATGATCACAACCATGAGGGGGATTGGGAACCAAACACAACAGATGTCGGGTGGTTACAACATTTGGTCGTCAAGGCAACTAGTGAATTGTATTGTGTTGCTTTTGTTTTCTTTATGTTGTAAAAATTTTTCATGAGGGGGAAATGTTCTAATGTGACCATGTGGTAAAGAATTTTATTTAATTGTTTTAACTTACTTTAGTAGATGATTTAATTTGTGATATCTTTTAAAAATTTCTTTTGCTAAGTGTGTTGATTAAATTAACATCTTGCTTTAAATTTTAAGTTTTAGAGGGAAGTCTAGTGGATGTAATTAATTTTGATGGTTGGCTCCTTGAGCCATGTGTTTGTCTTTTGTATTGAATGCTTGTTTTGAGTGTTGACCACTCCAAATCCTGAAACTCGAATTTGAGATTTAGGGCCATTTTGGGGGACTTGTGGGACAAGTTGAACTTGTCCCACACTTCCCAAAAACCACTTACCAACCATATCTATGGGTGGGAAGCCAAAAAGGGGATTATTTATTGTTTTGGGAAGGGAAATATGACTTTGGAGTGCACTTTTCTTCCATTTGCATTTATTTGTGCCTTAAGACACATGGGAAGAGATGTCAATCAACCCAACCACCCATTTATGGTGTTTTGGGATTTGAGTTGACTTTGGGAGGTGG